>CAUYQG010266185.1:0-20603 GCA_963574415.1 Tarsius wallacei
TACTTGGGTCCAGTCACCCAGAAATAACATTTTCTTCATACCTGTGTTTATGGCTGTTGATCCCAACTTCTTTAATTACACTAAATGTGTCAGTAACTTCCCCATCTGTGAAGACAAAAAGCTGCACAAACAAACAAAAAAAAAAAAAATTAAACTACAGTGGAACAAGACTTGAATAGTAAGATGCTAATTTTTTTTACTATAAACATTTTAATCAAGGTAAAACATACAGAAAACTACACAAATAATAAGTATACAGCTAGATGAATTGTCACAATGAAGACACTTGTGTAATTGTTACAAAGATACAAAACTAGAATGTTACCAAGACCTCTTCATCTCTACTCTTTTCCATCATGCCCTGTCCATCACTCTGAACTTATAGCTTTCCTGACTTATAACACCCCGGGCTATTTGTGCTTGGTTTTGAATAAAAAAATAAATGAGTTATATAGTATGTTTTTGTTTTTGTGTATATCGCTTCTTTTTTCTTTTAGCAGTATGTTGAGACATTCATACATATTTTACATATAGCCATAGTTAATTTTTACTGGTGTATAAGAATGACTATATTATAATGTATCTATTGATTCTAATGCTGATGGACTTTGGTTTGACTGTTCAGAATAATGCTTCTATGGGCATTCTTGTATTTATTTTATTTTATTATAGACATGTGGGGTACAGGTAACTACACAGGTAGGCTGCATGCAGGTGAAGTTTGGGCCTCCAACTGGCCCTCACTTCCCCTGGTTTGGACCAGGTACCCTTTGCATTGTTATATGCCCCACTTCCTTCTTCTCTCCCCTGGTAGTGCCCAGCGACTGCCGATCCTTCTCTTGTATTATTATGATTACTTTTCAGGTCCCACTGTGAGTGAGAACATGTGGTATTCAGTTCTTTGTTTCTGTGATAGATCACTAAGTATGATGGTCTCCAACTCCAACCATTTTGCTGCAAAGTCCATGATTTTGTTCTTCTTTATGACTGTGTAATACTTCATCATGTATAGGTACCACATTTTCATTCTTGTGTTTTTGTACATGTATTTTTTTGCACACACACAAGTATATGCATATATACATATTTGTATGCATGTAATTTTTCTTGGGTAGACAGAATTATGGAATTTCTGGGGAGTGCCAAGCAGTTTTCTAAGTTATTGTACTAATTTAACTTATACTATCATTATAGAAGAGCTCTAATTGCCTCATTTCCTATCTAAAATTTTGTAATTGTTTGTCTTCCAATTTTAGCCAATTTTGTGTGTGTATGATGGTATCTTAAAATGGTTTTACGTTTTCCTAATGACTAATGAAGTTGAGCACAATTTAATATTTATTGACCAATTGGATGTCTTCATTTGTAATGTGCCTTCAAGTCTTTTTTCTATTTTAATTAGTTATTATTAGATCAATTTTCTTTTCTGTTTTATAGTCCATTCTATAATCTGAATACAAGCAATTTGTTAACTGTATGTTCTAGAATTATCTATATTTTCTTACTCAGTAGCTTGCCTTTTTACTTTAAATGTATTTGAGAAATAGTTGTTTTTAATGTAAATGTTGTCCTTTTTTGTGTGTATTTTCCTTTATGATTAGTGTTTTTTTATGTCCTGTTAAAAATGTTTTCCTTCCCAAGATCATGAAGATATTTTCTTTTTGTTATTTTCTAGAAGTTTTATTTTATCTATTATGTTTAGATCTATATTTCACTGGGAATTTACTTGTGTGTATTGTGTGATATAGGAGTCAGGTTTAATTTTTTTCCCATGTGGGTATCAAATTGACCATATACCAGTTACTGAAAAGTTCTTCCTTTCCTCACTGATGTACAGTGCCATTTTTATCACAGAGAAGCGTCTGTATATGTGTGAATTGTTTCCAGATCCTCTGTTCCATTGTATTGATCTACATATTCATCTAGACATATGCCAATACTATACCATATAAAGTAATGTAGCTTTATGATAAATCTTTATGTACAATAGGGTAAGTCCTCAGCTTTATTTTCTTAGTTATCCTGGACTCGTAGTTATACCAGTCTCCTATACTGGGCTTTATATTGGCTTGCCAGTTTTTACCAAAAACAAAACAAAAACAAAACAAAAAAACTTGTTGGAATATTGGATAAAATTGCATTGACTTTATTAAATTGATGTTGGGAGGATTTAGTGTTAACTATATTGATCATTCTACTCTACATCCTTTCATTTATTTTGGTCTTTCTTGATTTCTCAAAATATTTGTTTCCAGTATTCTATTTAGAAAATTTAAACCTTCAGGAAAGTTGCAAGAATAGAACAATGGACACTCATTTACCCTTCACCACAAGGCACAGATGTCATAATTCTCCAGAAATAAATGGTTATGCTCCCATCTTCTAAGAACAGGGACATTTGGCTAACTCACATAAAACTGTTAAATTCAGGACATTTAAAGTGGAGATAATGTTATTATCTAACTACAGGCCGTATCTGCCAATTTTTCTTTGAATCCTTTAATAGTTTTATATATATCCTTTATGGTTTTTGTTTCTTTGTTTGCTTTTGTGTTTGTTCCAAGAACAAATCCAAGAATGAGTATTTTATTTAGTTGCTATTTCTTTTTAGTTGTCTTTGCTCTGGAATGGTTTCACAGCTTTTCATTATCTTTGATGGCACCGACATTTTGAAATAGTACTAGCCAGTTATTTTTGTAGAATCTCAATTTGTGTTTGTGTGACTACTTTGTTAAAGGTAGTATCTAACAAGTAACTGATATTTTGTAAGCATCTTGTTCTCAATGTTTACTTGGTAGTTTTTAGCATTTATTGGTGATTATTGCCCAAGTCAGTTGTAACTATTAGTGGTTACAAAATGGTGATTTAAGAATTCTGTCAGCTTTTCCATGTATTAGTTGGGATGCTACTGTAAATAAAAGATTTTTTCCTTCCTCCCTCCCACCTTCCCCCCCCTCCTCCTTTATTCTTCTCTTTCTCCCTTCCTTTTGTTATATCAATGTGTACTCTTGGACTCTTTCACTATTTTTCAATGTATTAGGATATATAGCTTTCATTATTCATTTATAGTCTCACAATTTTGAGATTTGACCAGTAAGAGCCCTTTTAACATGCTCTTATGTCTTTTTCACATCTTTTTGCGTTATGAATGCTTCCTTTCTAACAGTGTTTCAGACTCAGTCATACTTTTCCAGCCCTGCGGTCAGCTATGTCTTCTAGAAGCCCTACTGAGTTTTATGAAAACAATAAATAGAAATTAATATTTGAGTGTTAGGTGTGTTGTTTACTATGAGCCTGTTATTGATTCTGGGCATTTTCAGCTGATAGAACTGGCAAATGTTAGAAAAACAACATCAACAAATTTTTACTGATGCTCCTGTTTCAGAGGTAACAATGTAGCATTCTTTCTCTTTTTTTCTCCAATTTCCTATTTGTGTCTTCTTACCTCCATGGTAAGAAACCTAGTTTCTGAACTCTTGGACTCAAGTGATCCTCTCCCTTCCCCCCCAAAAAAGAAACCTAGTTTCCCACAAAAATCAGTAAATTCACTAATTTCCTCAATCTATCAGTAAGTAGTCTGCCCTTATCTATGGGGGATACATTCCAAGCCTCTCAGTAGATACCTGAAATCACAGGCATTACTGAACCTATATATACTGTCTTTTCCTGTATGCATACTTAATGATAAAATTTAATTTATAAATGATGCTGTTATTTTATTAACAGCAACTATTAATAAAATAAAACAAGCAAGTAAAATAAGGGTTACTTGAACACAAGCACTGCAATACCATGACTGTCGATCTGATAACCTAGACTGCTACTAAGTGATTGACATGTAGGTAGTGTAGACAGACTGGTCAAAAAGAGGATTCGTGTCCTGGTTGGGGCAGAGCAAGATGGTACAAGATTTCATCATACTACTCAGAACGGTGTATAATTTAAAACATATGAATTGTTTATTTTGGGAATTTTTCATTTAATATTTTCAGACTGTGGGTAACTAAAACTGCTATATATGAGACCTCAGGTAAGGGAAGACCTGTACACACAAAATCACTTTGTCATGTTTTATAATAATTTTCTGTGTGAAGTATTCATGCATTTTTATTAACTTTTCCCCTAGGTATTTTAAATAGTATTTTAAAAATAATTTTATTTACTGGATATTTGTGTATAGAAATTAATTTCAATAGTTTTTTTTACATTGACTTTGTATTTAATAATCTTAATTTAGGTATTAGTTCAATTATGTATCTGTTGATTCTTTTAGATTTTTCTCTAGATAATCACATTTGTAAAAAATACCAATTTTATTTTTTCTTTTCAATTCTTACTTTTAAAATGTTTCCTCCTTTCTCAGTAATTCACAAGAGGACCTCTAATACAAATCTGTATAGCTAGCATTCTTACCTTATTTTGGACTTCAGAGGGAACATATTCAACATTGCACCATTAAAGTATGGTGTGATTAAGAGAATTCCTTTTATTTCTGTTTTGTGATTTCTTTGCTCTTTCTTTTTTGAGTAATGAAGTATTATTAAATTTCATCAAATGCATTTTATGCATCTGTTGAGATGAATGTATGATTTTATCCTTTATTCTTTTAATGTGTGAATCATAATGATTATTATTATTGTTAAATTATTATTAAATGTTAGACCCACCATGAATTTCTGGAATAAACCAAAAGCGGTGATATATTTCTTCTTTCATATATTTTTTATTCAGCTGACTAATAATTGTTTAGGATTTTGAATCTTTTACCACAGGAAATATTGACATGTATTTCTGTTCCTGATAATGTCTTACCAGGTTTTGGTATCAGTATTATGCTAGTATCATAAAAAATGAGCTATGAAAGTTGCCTTTTTTCTGTTCTCTGAAAGATTTTCTTTCTTAAATGTTTATTAGAATTTACCAGTGAAGCCATCAGAGCCTAGAGACTTTTTGTGGGAAAGTTTTTTTTTAACTATTCATATTTTCATGTGTTCTTGTTTTTTATAGAAGTTTATATATTTTAACTAAATTTTCAAATTTCTTTGCATTAAATTGTCCATGACATTGCCTAACAATGTTACTAAATTTTGTAGAATCTGTAGTGATACTACTTTTCATTCCTGATGTTGGTTATTCATGCCTTTTCTGTTTCTTTCCTTGCCCAAGATGTTTATCAATTTTAATAATGTTTTTAAACACTACCACTTTTGGGTTTGTTGATAGTTTCTTGATACTCTCTATTGGATGAGTGTTTTCTCTTTTATTAGTAACTGCTTCTATCTTTATTATTATTTTTTTGTTTTACAATCACTGGGTTTATTGGCAATAGTTTTTCTTATATCTTGAGATTGATGCTTAGGTAGCTGATTTTTAGATTTTTTTTTTTCTGAAGTGTGTATTTAGAGCTATTCATTTAAGCATACCTATAGCTAAATGCTAAATTTAGATATGTCATTTGCCATTGGCATTCACTTAAAAATATTCTCTAATTATGATTTCTTTTTCAAACCTATGTAATGTACAGTGCCTAATTTCCCAATATTTGAGGATTTTCTATTTTTCATTAGTTGTCAGATATTTTGAATAAAAAATTATAGAAATTATTTGAGTGTCTAGATGACATCTTCCCTTTGCTTCTGATGGGTTGCTAAACTAGGTACAGATAGTCTTAATTCAGTTAAGGTCTAATGAACATCAATGATTATGATGGGTGATCTATTTCTGATTCATGTCTATCTCTAGGGTAGTCCTACAGGGTTAGGGTTCTATCTAAAATCCTGAGGTGCTTACAGGAGTACCTCCTCTTTGAAAAGCCTATATTGGTATTTTTTTCTACCTGTGTGTAATTGCTTAGCTTTTAAGCCATCTGTTTTGTACTTGGCACTTACTTCAAAGGGTAAAGGGACACCGGACGCCAGGTTCATTTCTCTTGGTTTCCCTTCTCTCCCAAGTCTGAGCCCATAGATTTTTTTCTTGGTAGTCCTTTGATGTCTTCATACAAATTATTAAAAATATTGTATACAGCTTTTCTAGTTCTCTACTGGCTTGAATCAGTGTATTCTGGTATTGCTGTGAGCAGAACTTTCCTAGTGTGTTATTTTAAATCAGAAGTCATATATTTCACTTTCAGTTCTTCTGCTTGCCTCCTGTTTGGACAAATCATCTAACTTCTGTAAACCTTAGTTTCCTCACTTGAAACAGAGATACTAAAAGTACTCATATGTAGGTTTATTGTTAAAAGAGTGCATCTAAATAAAGTGTTTGATACAAAGTAAGTGCTATATGAAATTTTGCTATTATTGTAATTGTTATTTTGGTTTTTATTATTATCTACATTTGGTACTTTAGTTTGTTCTAAGCATATACTTAGCCATCAATAAATATTGTTTAGTTTTGGTTTTATACAAAAAACATTTAGAATATACATAAGAGTACTTTATAACATAGTCTGTAGTTCAAAGATCATGTTAGAAATTTAAAGGTGTTTGTATCAAGATGCTGGCATGCTATGGTATTTAGGGAGCATTATTACAGGAAGCTCACCACACTTAGTAGTCTGATTCTTAGTTTTATAAGTGTAGAGCATTGATCTTAATGCTAATGTCACTAGTCTTAGAAATGATGATTCACACACTAACCTAATTCAAAAGAGACTGAGAATCTCCATCATGTCTTCTAAAAATTACTATATTAGCATTGCTCATGCATTCTTTGTTTATGGACATTTTTATTGAGAAAATAAATTATAGTTAAGAAACTATTTGGTGTACATGGACTAAGGCAGAAAGTTCCAGTTAGACGTACGGGGGGTACATTTTCTCGCCCTAAGAATGGCCTTGCCAGGGCAGGTGTGGTACCAGAACAATGTTAGGCAGGCACTGGTTTGCCAGGGGAATCTTTGTGTGTGTGTGTGTGTGTGTGTGTGTGTGTGTTGGAGTCTCACTCTGTCGCCCAGACTGGAGTGCAGTGGCCACTCCCAGCCACCGCAGCCTTGACCTGCTGGGCTCCCGCGATCCTTCTGCCTCAGCCTTCCGAGTAGCTGGAACTACAGGCGTGCGCTACCACGCCCGGCTAATTTTTTTTTTTGATTTATTGTAGAGATGAGGTCTCGCCAAGTTGCCCAGGTGGTCTCAAACCTGCGGGCTCAGGCAATCCACTCACCTCAACCTCCCAAAGTGCGGGATTACAGGGTGAGCCACTGAGCACAGCTTGCCAGGGAATCTTTTTTTTTTGAGTTGGAGTCTCACCCTGTCGCCCAGACTGGAGTGCAGTGGCCGCTTCCGGCCACCACAGCCTCGACCTGCTGGGCTCCGGAGATCCTTCCGCCTCAGCCTTCCAAGTAGCTGGAACTACAGGCGCGCGCTACCACGCCCGGTTAATTTTTTTGATTTATTGTAGAGATGAGGTTTCACCTGCCCAGGCGGGTCTCGAACCCGCGGGCTCAGGCAATCCACTCACCTCAGCCTCCCAAGGTGCGGGATTACAGGCTGAGCCACCGAGCCCGGCTGCCAGGGGAATCTTATAGTTAGACAGACCAGTGCTCCAGTGTCATCTGCAGAATTTAGCAGGTGTGTGATATGGGACAGATTTCTTAAATTCTCTGGTCTTCAGTTTTTTATCTGCAAAATGAACCAGAAGCCTGCTTATTAGAGTATGGTGATGCTTACATTTCATCATTAATTTAAGGCATTTTTATTGCTTCTAAAACATAGAGTAACCTCAATAAATTGTAGCTATTACAATTGTAGTCAGAAAATAAAACTATCTCTTTATGCATTTGCAACCATTATGTGTTAATTTTATGCTTTCACCTTTTAGTGCGTGTCTCTAAGCTCTGTCCTTTTGCTATTGCAGATGTTTCTCATTTGGTATTGGAGAAGGTGCCTCCACCAGCCTAATAAAAGGCATTGCCCGAGTTTCAGGGGGCGCTGCAGAATTTATCACAGGCAATGACAGGATGCAGTCCAAGGTGAGGAGCAGGCTTTGTGTCCAGAGGTGGGACAGGGTGGCTGACACTGTGCAAGGACAGGGGCAGCAACTTCTTCTAAAATGCCTTTTCCTGTGTCCCCAAGGCCTTGGGCTATTTTAGGAGGGCTACTTTTGGCCTCATGTAAAATGGGCTCACTGTAGTACCTGGAGAAATTACTTGTGGACCCAGTAGCTACAAGCCCAGAGATGAGATGCTGAAAGAGATTGGAGCCTTTGTATTTAAGACCAAAGAGAGAGAGAAGCTAAGAGATTAGGCTTTCCTGATTGAGATGCTAGGGCTGTGCTTAGGACCTCTTGGTATTGTATCCTATCCTCCATGCAAAGGATGCAAAGAAAAGGAGATAAGAACAATTGTGCCATGTCTAATAGTTTGGAAAAAGTAGTAAACTGCTATCCCATGTGATTAGTCTGCACAAAGAGAGGACATTTCTGGTTATATTTCTAACCTCCTCTCTCCAGTTAGTGCTGTCTCTTATCTAATCCCCTTCTCCAGAGGTCTTGTATTCCAAACATTTTCTTTATTCACATTTATATTATTAAATATTTCAGCTTCCTCATGTGTGAAAGCAAGAGAAGAAATAATGCCCATTTCCAAGTACAGTATTAGGAGTAGGCCTGTCATGTATTATATTGTATAGCACTTGACGCATAATAAATATTTAGTTAATTAGTAGCTATCATTGTCAGTATTATTTGTTTGTTCTTACTGTGTTTTCTTTCCTTCATTAGGTTCTTAGAACTCTGAAGCAGTCTCTACAGTCTGTGGTAGAAAATGTCTCCCTGAGCTGGGATTTGCCTCCTGGCCTGTCTGCTAAAATGCTGTCCCCAGAGCAGACTGTCATCTTTTGGGGTCAGAGGTTAATCTTCTATGCCCAGTTGACTGGTATGATGCCAGTAAGTTCCCATTCTTATTTGTTCCTCTAGTCAGAGTTGCTACCACACTGACAATTTCATTAAAGCTGGTATGTGGATTTGAATCTCTGCAGGCCAGTCTATCCTTTTCTTCATCGTTTCAGGTTTCTGGGTTTCCTGGGCTACTTGATTACTAGTCAGTGATTTTAATGTGTTACGTTGGGAAGCTGCTTCCATTCTGATCCTTCTCTTAGTGACTCTTTCTTTGATCTCTTCTCCTCTTCTCAAATTTGTAGCCAGCAGAGACAACAGGAGAAGTATGCCTCAAATATACACTCCAGGGCAAGAGTTCTGAAGACAAAGTAACATTTTCTCTACAACCCAAACCTGATGCCAAGTGAGCATTCATAGTTTTCTTTTGCCATTTTCTCTATCTCTCCCTCCGTCTCCTACTTCCCCTCCCCACCCCTTCTTTGCCATTCTTGAGGGTTGAATTCCTTCTCTTAATTCTGGGCACAATTGTACTTATTTCCCTACAATTATCTTTTATTTTTAAGTTGCCCAAGTTGTATCTCTCCCCTTATCTGACTTTCTTCCCCCTGCTGTTTTTAACTTTTAAGAGCCCTGAGTAACTGGCATATAGATATTTTTCCCTAAGTTACAGGATTGTTTTTTTCTTTCAGTTTCACCATTCACCGCCTTGCTGCCAAGTCCTTACTCCAGACCAAGGATATGGGCTTCAGGGAGACCCCAGCAAGCGATAAAAAAGATGTGCTGAACCTCAGTCTTGAGTCGGGAGTAATAAGCTCCTTCACAGCCTTTCTTGCTATCAACAAGGAGCTCAACAAGCCAGTTCAGGGGCCCCTGGCTCGTAGGGACATTCCAAGGCCAATTCTGGCCAGTCCTTTCATGAAGGCAGCAGGAGCAGGTAGAATTGGTGAGTTTTAGTCCATTCAAACTAATACAGAAATATATAGACTATCTTAGCACATTATTTAAAGGGAAAGGTTGTGAGATATTCTTAAGTTGCCTTTTTTGTCCTTCACATTTAGGATTTCTGGATAGTGTTAAACTTTTCTATCTCAGGGAATTAGAATATATCCCATTGGCAAAGAGATTTAAAATAATCTAAGAGAAAACAAGCAAACATTAAAACACAGAAGATGGGCCGGGCTCGGTAGCTCAGCCTGTAATCCCAGCGCTTTGGGAGACCGAGGTGAGTGGATTGCCTGAGCTTGCGGGTTTGAGACCTACCTGGACAACTTGGCGAGACCTCATCTCTACAATAAAACAAAAATTAGCCGGGTGTGGTAGCGGCTACTTGGAAGGCTGAGGCGGAAGGATTGCTGGAGCCCAGCGGGTTGAGGCTGCGGTGGCCGGGAGCGGCCACTGCACTCTAGTCTGGGGGACAAAGTGAGACTCCAACTCAAAAAATAAATAAATAAATAAAACACAGAAGATGCACATAAGCATTGAGTAATCAAACTGCTTAATCTGAAGCTGATTTATTTTCTTTTGTATTGAGATATAATTCACATATCATACAATTCACCCATCTAGTGTACAATCCAATTTTTTTTAGCATGTTCACAAAGTTGTGCCACCATTGTCTCAATCAAGTTTAGAACATTTTCATCACCCAAGAAATAAACTTTGTCACTATTAGCAGTCATTTCCTATATCTCTTACTGCCTCACCTCTCCTTCATTTTCCCAGCCTACCAGCCTTAGGCAATCAGTGCGTCCTTTCTATAGCTATATATTAGTCTGTTCTGGAACCCCCCCCTACTATCTAACTGTATTTGTATATCCTTTTACCAACATCTTCCCTCCCCTGCTCCCTGCTGATTATCTGAGCCTCTGGTAGCCACCATTGTACTCTGACCTTTTATAAGATCAACTTTTTTGGATTCCACATTGAAGTAAGATAATTAAGTATTTGTCTTTCTGTGCCTGACTTATTTCACTTAACATAATGTTCTCCATGTTCATTCATGTTGTCTCAAATGACAGGACTGCTTTTTGTATGGCTGAATAATGTTCCATTGTGTATATATATCACATTTTTATTATCGGTTCATCTGTTGATGCATACTTAGGTTTATTCTATATCTTGACTATTGTGAATAGTGCTGCAATAAATATGGGAGTGCAGATATCTCTTCAGCATACTGATTTCAGGTCTTTGGCTATCTACCCAGGAGTAGGATTGCTGTATCATACAGTAGTTCTATTTTTAATATTTGATGGGACTGCCATACAGTTTTTTGTAATGGCTATACTAATTTACATTCACAACAACAACGTACAAGGGTTTCTTCTTCTCCATGTTCTTGCCAACACTTGTTATTTTTTTCTTTTTGATAATAGCCATTTTAACAGATGTGAGGTGATATCTTATTGTGGTTTGGTTTGCGTTTTCCTGATGATTAGTGATGTTGAGCATTTTTCATAAATCTGTTGACCATTTATGTCTTCTTTTGAGAAATGTCTATTCAACTCTTCTAATTTTTATTAGGGTTATTTGCTTTCTTGCTACTGAGTTAAGTTCCTTGTGTATTTTGAATATATTTTCAGATATTTGATTTGCAAGTATTTTCTTCCATTTTGTATGTTGTCTCTTCACTTTATTGATCATTTCCTTTTCTGTGCAGAGCTTTTTAGTTTAATGTAATCTGATTTGCCTATTTTTTTGCTTTTGTTGCCTGTGCTTTTGAGGTTATATCTAAAAAACTACTTACCAGACCAATGTCATGGGAGTTATTTTCCCTATGTTTTCTTCTAGTAGTTTCATAGTTTCAGGTCTCACATTAAGTCTTTAATCCATTTTGAGTTTGTTTTTGTATATGAGAACAGAAAAAGGTCTAATTTTATTCATCTGTATGTGTATATTTGTTTTTTCTACACCATTTATTGAAGAGACTTTTCTTTACTCATTGTTAGTTCTTAGCACCTCTGTTAAAAATTAGTAGGCTGCAAATATGTAGATTTATTTCTGGGCTCTCCATTCTGTTCTATTGGTCTATATGTCTGTTTTTATGCAAGTACCATGCTGTTTTGGTTACTACACAAGTATATTTTAAAGTCTGGTTGTGTGATGTCTCTAGCTTTAATTTTGTTTCGCTCAAAGTTGCTTTGGCTTATTTTTATACTTTTATAGAAGTTGTAGGAATTTTGTTTCTGTGAAGAATGTCATTGGTTATTTTGATAAGGATTGTAATGATTCTGTAAATTGCTTTAGGTAGTATGGCCATTTTAACAATATTTATTCTTACAATCCATGAACAAGGGATATAATTTCATTTATCTGTGTCTACTTCAGTTTCTTTCATAATATTTTATAGTTTTCAGTATACAGATCTATCACCCCCTTGGTTAACTTTATTCCCAAGTATTTTCATTATTTTTTAGCCACTGCAAGTGGGACTGTTTTCTTGATTTCTTTTTCAGATAGTTTGCTATTTGTGTATAGCAATGCTATTGATTTTTGTATGTTGATTTTGTATTCTATAACCTTACTGAATTCGTTTATTAGATTTAACAGCTTTTTGGTGGAGTCTTTAGGATTTTCAAAGTATAAGATCATGTCATCTACAAAAAGGGACAACTTAACTTCCTCCTTTCCATTTGGATGCCTTTTGTTTCTTTCTCTTGCCCTGTTGTTCTGGCTAGGTCTTCCAGTACTATGTTGAATAGAAGTGGTGAAAGTGAACATCCTTGTCTTGTTCCTGATCTTAGAGCAAACATTTTTCCTTGTTCAATATAATATTAGCTGTGGATTTGTCATAGACTGTCTTTATTATGTTGTGGTACATTTCATCTATACCTAATTTGTTGAGAGTTTTTATCATGAAGGGATGTTGAATTTTGTAAAATAATTTTTCTGTGTCTATTGAAGTGATCATATAGATTTTGTCCTTAGTACTGTGAATGTGATGTGTGTTTATTTCTGTGTATTGAATCAGTTTTGCATCTCTGGGATGAATCCCACTGATCATGGTGAATGATCATTTTAATTTGCTTTTGGATATGGTTTGCTAATATTTTGTTAAGAAGTTTGCATCTATGTTCATCAGGGATATTGGCCTGTAGTTTTATTTTAATTTAATTTTTGTTTTTGTGTCCTTGTGTTGGTATCAGGATAATGCTAGAAAGCTTGATTTCAAGAGGTAGGGAGCTGCAGAAGCTCAGCTGAAGAATGCGGCACTACCACGTGTCAGTGTGGCAAGGCATCATGGATAGAGAGATGTAGTGATTACTGTTCCCTGAGTAGAATACATTCTAACAGTGGCTCCAGTTTCAAGGTGACACTTAGCATTAGCACCTTGGATTATGGAGGGGGGTGGTACAACATAGTCTTCTTCTGTGGAGTAATGCAGCCGTGTGAACTCCAGAAAGTAAAGATTGAAGCAAGTTGACATATAGAAAATAAGTAAAGGAGCCAAGGACTTAGTGATCCAGATGAGGTCAAAATCTCTGAGTTAGAATTTAACCTTATTTTCACCAGATATATTAGGAGACCCAGATAACTATACACCCGCTAATCCCCTCAACACCCCACCCCACATCAAACCAGATACATGTACATTTGTTTCCAACTTATTTTCTGCAAGTGGAACAATATATATGCATGATAAAAAGATCATAATGGCTGTGGGGAATTGGCTGAAGTAGAATGGAGCAGAAGTGACTGCATTAGAGGAAATCAAAGAAGCTTTGCATTAGGATGTTGGATAGGCTATCTACATGGATGCTGAAATCTCTCAGGTGATGGCAGGCCTTGCAATGGAGTGGAAGTCTATAGTCTAGCTTTCAGATACTTTAGTGGATGATGGGAAGTGACAAAGAGGTTGGAAGTCAACAGTAGCGAGGACATGTAGACGGTAATCTGGGTGAAGGTAGAAGAGTATTGATCTGAAGGAGGCATCTGGGGCTGAAAAGGTTGCCAATGCTACCTCCCAAATCTGGGTGCTTGAAGTGTGGCACACTGAGCAGCAACCATTTGAGAGGGACAAAGGGAGAATAATTTTTGAGAGGATAAATTAGTTTAAGTTAAGACTTAACTGGAAGAAGCCTCCTGTAGTGAAATTAAGGGTTCAGAAAAGATTGTTTAGCATGTGTCAGGAGTTCCAGAGGTCACCCACCATAGAAAGGAGAACAAGCACTCAGAGGGTGAGGATGTATGTAGGAGGTGGGCCCATGGGCAAAGAATGGCACAATAAGGATGGTGACCAAAGCCAATGTGGATGAGAGGCTGTGTGTCTCAGATTATCAGGATCACTGCATAGAATAGGGGGTGCCTCTGTCTTAACATTTGTGTTTTTCAGGATGTTCAGAGGCCTTACTCTCCCACCGTCATCCTCCTGTATTTCATTCTACAAGCAGTATTCCTTATTTTGCAAGCATGGCATACCAGCATAATGGTTATGATCTCCAGAGGTTGATAAATCGCAAGAGCCAGCACAGACTAGGTGAACATCTTTAGAGAAACTTTTTCTCACCAATGTTTGTCTGTCGTACATATAGGATTATGTGTAACCCAGGCTCGTAATTATGGCTGCACGAAGAAATGCATGTTTCTCAGAAAGTCTTCCCCTAAGATGGCAAAGACTAGTTCCTCCAGTAATAGGACCAACTTGGAAACTTATCATACAGGTGAGCTAGGCCTCAGTTCACGCCTCTGATCAACAGAGACTGAAGAACTAACCTTCAGTGCTTTGCTGTCTTGTGACTTTGTCTCCCCAGGAAGTAACCTGTTTGAAAAGAATCAGGCAGAAGGTGAGATTTGTTCAGTCCCTATATTTGCCAGGGTCTGCCCAACTAGCTTCATTAGTATATGATATGGGACCCTGAAACTTGCCACTCCAGTGGAGTCTTGGGTGACCCCTAGTTGAACAACCCATTTTTGCCATCCCAGTTCACAGCTTGTCTGCAGATTGGGCCCCTGCAGAACTCTGCTGCCACCTTTTTTGGATCCCTGTTCCATTAGTTGTCCTTTCACAAGTTAGGTTTGAAAATTGATTTTCTGGATGTTTTCTAATGACTTTCTCTCTGTAGTACTCTTGAGAAAGCAGCCTCTAAATTAGCAACCTCTCTCAGGTATGCAAGAATTTAGTAGCTCCACTATTTCCCATCCTCTCTGTTTTTTTCTCCTCAAAATCTTTAAAGAGAATCATCTTGTGCGGCTGATTTCCCTTCAAAATGCAAACGGTTCCTGGGATCTGAATGAAGATCTGGCCAAGGTCCTAGATAGAAGTTTGGAAGATATAATGGCTGCACACCCTGCTGAGGTAAGATTCAAAGAAATAAATAAAAGTATATATATTTGTGAGGGAGTAAGGTAAGTAATGAGAATCGGGGTGAATTAGGACCCACCTAAGGAAGAAAAATATAGGAGGGGGCATAGACTACATTAATTTGTAATAAATAGAAGTTGAAGATTTTTCTGATCATGTTCAAACAGAAAGAACAAGGAATTAATGGGCAAGCAGGTAGGAGCTCATGGTTTTGTGTTGATGGATGACAAAGGGATAGCAAAAACACTCTTCTACTTTAATTCCATTCCCTGCCAATCATCTTGGTTAAATAACTAATATTTAGTAAGCAATTACTCTGTGCTGGACAATGTGCTAAGCTTTCATGATCTTATTTATTTCTCATATTAATTAAGTAATGTAGATTCCATTTGTGATGCTATTTACAGACGAAGAAACTGAAGTCTAGCGCGTTATAATAATGTGTCTTAGTTTACCCAGCCTTTCAGTAGCAGACCCATCTTCAGTTCTAGAACTGTTTACTTTTAGGACTCCCAGTAATAACCTCATTATTGTGCTTCTTTATCCTGAAGGAAATGGTCCAGACGTTAGCAAAAGTTAATTGAAGTCAGGAAAGATGAAGTGTTAATAGGAGCCACCTAATAATTTCAAATATGTTCAAATATGCTGATGAGGATAAATTGCAACCCTAAAGTTCAAGGTAGCTTATTAAATCTTCTCATACTCATTGATAAATTGTTAAATATGAGAGAGGGACAAAAAGCCTGAAGGAAAAATATCATTCTGAATTTTTAAAATGTAGAAGAGGATTAAATAAGTTGCAGATATTCTATAGTAGCACTGTCCAATACAGTATCCACTAGTCACACATAGCTATTGCATCTCTGAAATGCGGCTAATGCAAATGAGGAACTAAATTTTTAGTTGAATAAAGGTGTGCTATGGTGTGAAATACATACCAATTTCAAACACAGTATTAAAAAAAGAATGTAAACTATGTTATCAGTAATTATTTTCTACTGATTGCATGTTTAAATGATATTTTTAATATATTGGGTTAAATAACATATTAGTACAAAATTGTGCCTCTTTGTTTTTACTTTTAAAAATGTGGCTACTAGAAAATTTAAAGTTGCATAAGTGTCTAGCATTATGTTTCTATTGGAAAATGTTGTTCTAGAATAAATTATTGAAATGATAATTTGTAAACAGTTGAAAGAGCATACATGGATCATAACGTTTTAGTTTAGATTCACTGAAATGAGACATATCCAGCTAACATTTCCTCCTTTGACATGATTACCAGGTCAATAAATCAGGGGAATCAGCTGACCTGGTGTATTTGAATTGTATGTTTTTCCTTTTTTTTGAGCTTGAGTCTCATTCTGTTGCTCAGACTGGAGTGCAGTGGCTGCTCCCGGTCACCGCAGCCTCGACCTGCTGGGCTCCGGGGATCCTTCCGCCTCAGCCTTCCAAGTAGCTGGAACTACAGGCGCGCGCTACCATGCCCGGCTAATTTTTTTTATTTATTGTAGAGATAAGGTCTCGCCAAGTTGCCCAGGCAGGTCTCCAACCTGCGGGCTCAGGCAGTCCACTCACCTCAGCCTCCCAAGGCGCGGGATTACAGGCTGAGCCACCGAGCCCAGCTCTGTTTTTCTTTTAATAGCGATTTTCAAATTACTTTCCAAAAAGTGAGAAGCAATTCACTTTCCCTTTCCACCACCAGTTTGTGATTCCCAACACCAGAAACTTCCTTAACTTCCATTCATCTGATAGGTTCAAACTCAGCATCTCAGTTTTAATCTTGAAATTTCCTATCCACAAGGTTGAGTCAATTTATATATGTTTATTGGCCATTTGGTTTTTCTTTCTCTGAATTGCTTGTTCCTTGTCTCTGACAATTTTTTCATGGGGTTACCTTTCTCTCATAATTCCACAGGATCTCTTTCTATATTAGGAATTAAAAGCCTTTGTTCTGTAGACATGGCAAACATTTCCCCAATTTATCATTTATCATTTGACTTTATCTGAGATATCTTTTACCATAAAAAGTGGTCTTATGATATCAAATGTGTTTATCTTCTCCTTCACAACATCTGGGTCTCTGGTTTTAAATAAAGAGTTCTCTTCTACTCAAAAAAAAAAAAAAGAAAGAAAGAAAAGAAAAGAAAGAAATTTGATTTTTTCTTTTAAGTAATGAGTTTATGGACCAAGTAAAACTATTTGAAAATCCATAGCTCTGAGTAATGAATTGATTTCAAACTTGAAACAAATTTTTAGAACTACCAGGCTCTGAGTTCTCTGGAGGTACTCGGCTTCAATGAAAATTTAAAGATAAAGACCAAGGCTTTACTATTTGTAGGTGACAAAACTGGGAGATACAGTATTAGACAAAATAATCAAGATTCCCCAAATCTTTGAACAATAAGTTGCAATTGTTCAGTGAAAGAAAAAAAAACTTAGTAGGAATAAATGCCAAGTACTGCTTTGGGTTCTAAATTTCTCCTTCTACAAGTAGGGAAGAGAAACAAAATAACTTGAGTATTTGCACATGAAAATCAGAGGTTTTAGATGATTACGTACAATGTGAATTAGCATATTTGAATATGTTATATAATAATTCTAATATTTGAGTTAGAATATTTGACTGATTAGTGGAGGGCATAGGATTATCTAAAAAACTACCATATTTTTGTGCTGTGACTATAGAACTTTCTAAGTACATTTACCTCCAGATGTGACCACTTAAGGAGATGCATTTTAAAAAAATCATTGTACTATTTGTTTTAGACTAGAACAATGTGCTGGAGATTATTGCTTTGACATAAGCAGTCCTTTTAAGAAAGAATTGAAGGAACTGAGAATTTTAATTTGAAATAAGACTACTCAGAGAGGACATGGTAGCCATTTCCAAATTTAATTTTAATTTTTTTGATATATTTTTAAAAATTGTATTTTATTATAGCGATGTGGGGTACAAGTGAGGATTAATTATATAAGTAGCTGCATGTAGGTGAAGTCTGGGCTTCTAACTTGTCCTCAATCCCCTGGAAGTGGACCAGGTACTCTTGTATTATCTTGTGTCCCCCACCCTCTTTCCTTCCTCCCTCCCCTAGCAGTGCCCAGCTACTGCCCATCCCTTACCATTTCTGAATTTTAAAGAGGAATTTTCCAAGATCTGCTAACTCTAAAAACTGAAGTTGGAACAGTAAGTGAAAACCTATGGGAGACTTTTCTGTTTCATGGCTGAGATTTTTCTGTTGAGAAATATGACTAGAATCAGAAAATCTGTCCTTTAGTCACAATTCCATCATTTGCTAGGAGGCTAACTTTGGGAAAATTATTTTACTCCTATACGGTTAGTTTTCTCTCTTAAAAATCTGATTATTGATATTTCCTCATGATTTTTTTGAGGGGGTAATAGTTATAATTTTTTAAAAAACACACCATGAAGACATTTTATAAAATATAAAGCAATTATGCATGTATTCCTCTTACCAGAGCTCACGGAACCTTGTCCAGGGGGCTTTAGGGATTTCCAGCACTGTCCTAGTGGTTATACTGAATTTAACACTTAGGACTTTACTAGCTTAAGACCAATGGATTGTTGCTCTGAGGCTCAAGCCTTTGCATTATGTTTTTCAAGTAGTAGATGGAGGTACAGAGAGACCAGGTAATCCAATTTAGTAGCAGTTTGAAGGATGATAAATAAGGAGGGACTGAAGATTTTTGCATCCCCTTGATGGGCTTCCTCCTCCAACTTGGAGACTTTAGGGAACTCTCTATCTATTATTGTGCAGCTTGTGGATTCCTCAGGCTGGGCCACAATGCTGGCTGTGATCTGGCTGCAAACCAATGGTAAAGACATGAAGTGTGAGTGGGAGCTTCTGGAACGGAAGGCTGTGGCCTGGATGCGCGCCCATACAGGTAGGGGCACGATGCTAAGGCTTGATTCCTTCCCTTTTAAGAAGTCAGCCATCTTCCAGGCCTGGCAAAGGGTTACCATGAGAGAGTCCTATTGTCACCTCATCCTACCATCCTGATTCAGACCTTTAATGGTCTCCCAGCTAGTTCTTTCCTTAGCAGAATGAGGGGTAAATCTTAACTTGGTGACATCGTGGGGAGTAGGGGTGAGTAAAGAACAAAAGGGACCTAGATACGTGGCATTGATTCTTCTCACATTCTCAGTGCTAAGCTGAGTTTAAGACTGGAACTTGAAGCATATACTCCTTGACTGTTTAGTATATCACTGGTGCTGGGTATTTCTGGGGCTAGAGAATATTAAAAGATAATCTGGGAAATAAGAGAAAAATTAGGGGTATCGAGTAACGATAAAGGCAGAATTCATGGTAGATGATCAGGGAAATTTAGTGGAGACTCTCATTGCTCTCTCTCATCCCTGATTCTTATTTCCCCTCATCACAGGTTCTACCATGCATTCACTTGTGAAAGCTGCTATTACTTTCCTCAACTCATCTGTGGATCCTGCCATCTTTGCCCTCTGAGGATACCATCCAGGAAAAGAAGTGGCTCTTCTTGGCTACTGTCACTTTCTTTACTGCCTTTATGATATGATGTGTTTTTGTGTTTTATACCTCTCTTACCAGTTTTTTTTTCCCTAAAAATAAAATATGCCCCACCCCACCTTGTCTCTCTGTTCCCGGTTCCCTTTGGATGTGATCTTCTTTTCCTCAGCATATCACTTCACACAAGTTACAGTGGTCCCAGAATCTGTTCCCCTTCTTGAAGGAGTGCAGAGCATTTGTACAGTATATGTTCCTCCCAGGTTTTCTGGAATGATAACATGAAAAACAGATACAACTACAGATTAAACATTGATGTTAGGGAATGTCCAAATCAGACAGTGTTCTGCATTATGTTTGTCTATTCACTTTCAATCGTATGTACTTATCAGGACCACACTGGTAAGCTTTGAAGTTTTTCATTCTTAGAGGAGGGTTTAAAGGGAGGTTAAAAGCCAACATCAGGATCAATGTAGCCTCAAAATCACTAAGAGAGAAACTCAAGGGATCCAGTGTGAGAACTGGCATTGTTGAGGATCTTCTTGATTAATTCCGCTAGTGCTTTGCCAGCCTGTGCTACATGCCTTTTCTCCCACTGCCTAAGAGACTTGGGTTGAGTGATACCTGTAGGAAACAGATGTTCTTCCTTAGTCATTAAACATCTTAGTAAGAAGGCTATAATGGAATCCTTAGTCCTAGCCTGAACCTGTGTGCCTTTAAGTCAAGCTCTGATGTAGTTTTTTTTTATTTTTTATTTTTTTTTATTATGTTATTGTGGGGTACAGTTAGGGGTTAGGCATACAAAAATGTTTCATTCAGGTACCCTTGTTGATAAGAGGTGTCTCCCCATCCCCAGACAGATACCCACCACCATTAATCCCATTCCCCTCACCCTCCCTGATGTAGTTTTATAAAGGGAAGAGTAGGTTTGATGGCAGCTTAGCCTAGGACCTGATCATGGATCC
>CAUYQG010266188.1:0-14044 GCA_963574415.1 Tarsius wallacei
GCATCAGACTTCAGGTTCCATTTTTTTTTTTTTTGAGTTGGGGTCTCACTCTGTCGCCCAGACTGGAGTGCAGTGGCCGCTCCCGGCCACCGCAGCCTCGACCTGCTAGGCTCCGGCGATCCTTCCGCCTCAGCCTTCCAAGGAGCTGGAACTACAGGCGCGCACTACCACGCCCGGCTAATTTTTTGATTTATTGTAGAGATGAGGTCTCTCTTGCCCAGGCGGGTCTCGAACCCGCGGGCTCAGGCAATCCACTCACCTCAGCCTCCCAAGGCGCGGGATTACAGGCTGAGCCACCGAGCCCGGCTTCCATTTTTTTTTTTTTAATAAAAATCTCTTTGCATAATAATCAATTAAGAATGAGATATCTTGACCGGGCGCAGGGGCTCATGCCTATAATCTCAGCAATTTGGGAGACTGAGGCAGGAGGATCATTTGTGGCCGGGAGTTTGAGACCAGCCTGGGCTACAAAGTGAGATCCTATCTGTACAAAAAATTAAAAAAAAAAAAAAATTAGCTGGGTGGGATGGCAAGCCTCTAGTCCCAGCTACTTAGGAGG
Organism: Tarsius wallacei; assembly: GCA_963574415.1. Taxonomy (NCBI): domain Eukaryota; kingdom Metazoa; phylum Chordata; class Mammalia; order Primates; family Tarsiidae; genus Tarsius; species Tarsius wallacei. The sequence goes on from CAUYQG010266188.1 coordinate 560, forward strand.
CTGAGGCAGAAGAATTGCTTGAGCCCAGGAGTTCGAGGATGTGGTAAGTGGTGATTGTGCCACTACACTCTAGCCTGGGTGAGGGAGAGAGGGAGAGGGAGGGAGGGGGAGAGAGACAGACAGAGACAGAGACACAGAGGGAGATTTAGGTAATTGATGGGACAGGTGGACTATCCCTTATTGTTTTATGTAAATTCCCTTAACATGAGCTTACTGGCATCAGATTCCTATCACCTACCCCCTTGGCCCTCCTCCCCTTTGGTTTTTCATTCGTGGATTTTGTTATCTATTTTATGCAGTGTTTATTGTGTACCAGATAGTATATATGTTCTTTGCCCATAGGAAGCTTTTAGTCTAGTGGTAAAGACCAGTGAGAAAAGAGAAAAGTTCAATTCTGTTTTGGTTAGACTCTGATTTTCTAGAACGAAGACTCAATTTTTTTTTTCTCTTATGTTAGATTATTGTAAGAAGATAAGAGTACAAAAATCCAGGGAAATCTGAGCCCCTTGACTTCAGAAAGAGCAGAATTGAAGAGTAGTTCTTGATCCAGGTGGCCCTGGGGCATCACTAGTTTCAGAGTGTGGGCTTATGTTCTCTTTGCTCCTCTATATCATACCTCCTGCTTACTCGTGGATTCTGCCCTCTTAAAATTTGTTCTTGTGAGGGTCAGGTCGTAACTTTTCTCTATATGATGGGCTTTTAGACTGTGCCCCTGCTTCTTATTTTGCCTCTGCATTTCTTAGTTCATAATACTAGGAAGGGCCATTGCCAGACCATCGCCGCCATTGCCTTTCCAGACTCTGGTGTGGCCATGTGCTCTTTGAGCTATGGCTCTCGCCATGCTTACTGGCTTTGGCTCCTCCCCTATCCTGGGAAGGTGAATCTCCTCTTTCTCTCTCTCTCTAATTTGCCTTATAAATAAGCTATATTTTCTAATCTAAAAAAAAAAAAATACTAGGAAGTTGATAGAATTGATACAGCCCATGTTTTTTCAAAGCAACCATGGCTGCCCTTAGACACTCTGTGCCCACTTCTAACTCAATCAACTGTGAAAAGGGTAAGTTTACAAAGCAAAAGCAGGTCTAAGTGCTGTTCATCAGAGGCTACAAAAAATGGCATAGCACAGGCCCTGTGTTGATATATCTAGTTCAAATTTAGCCTTGTAAGTGCTAAGATGTGATGGTGTACAGAATTCTCTAAGGATTCAGAACTAGAAACTTGGTCAAATCTAGGGGTAGTCAGAGAAGACTTCTTGGGGAAGATGACCCCAAAAGTTGGGTCAGAGTTAGCTAGGTGAATAAGTGGGTAGCTGTCTTATGTAGAAACAACAACACAAGGAAGAAATAAGGGCAGGAAGTAATATGTTTCAGGGATTGAACCACATATGGATTAATAAATATCTCTGAAACTTGAATTGTTAAATCCAGAGGAGTGAGAGGTAAGAATAGAACAAAACAGAATCCATTAGAATTCATCGTGAAGGTAATAGGAAGCCATTACTTTATGCCAGGAAGTGACTAGGTTCCATTTATGTTTTAGATGCATCATCCTGGTAGCAGACGGAAGAAGTATATGAACATCGTAAGATTGGAGGCAGGGACAAAAAGTAGAAAACTAGTTCAGGTAAGACACTGAAGGGATCTTAGCTAGAAAGTGCAGGTAGGCATGGAAACGAGGTAATATGTTAAAGCAACATTTCTTGAGCAGAATCAGCTTGGCTTGGTAACCCATTAAGATGTGGAAGGTGAAGAAGAGGGAAAAGTCTGGGTTTTAGTTTGACAAAGTTGGTGGATGGTGGTATCCTTCCTTGATATGGAAAAGAAATGAAGGCAAATACGTCTGGGAGAAGAATGTCGGGAGAGAAGTGAGACAGAAAGAGATGTGATGTTGGAGGTGCCCTGAAACTAGATGTAAAAGAAGCAAATGGCCCAGAAGAAGAGGAAGAGAAATGGCATTTTAATCAATGATGTGATATATCCAGCTGTTCTCTGTACTACTGAGAAAAAAAAAGTACAGTTGGAAATGCAATACGTGGGGCAAGTATGAAAGGGTAAAACCAAAGGCCCAAAAGGGATTCGATTCAGTCACCCAGTCACAGATGACCACACCATCTAGTGTTCCAGTAGCCCCACCGAACACAGGTAGCCTAATCTGTTTTCAACCTGAGACTTGCTGCACCTCCAGAAAAATGTATTTCCATTGACTCTGATGATATAATAGGAGGGCATTCGTTAAGCTAAAAGGGAAGGGCAATGTGGAACAAAATGAAGAACCCTAAACACCGTATTCCTTCTTTGGACAAATACCTACTATGTGATACACGCTGTTAAATACCTTAAAAAGGAAAATTTGCTTACTACCTATAAATGACTTTGGTAGATTGGAGAATTACTTAGGAAAACATTAGTTAGGTAAATGGAGAAACATTCGTGTTGGTAAACAAGGGAAGAGAATAAGAAAAATTTCCAATAGAATAAATGATTGATTTGCTTTAAGGGAGAATGGTGGAAAATATGGGTCAGAGTAGACTACAGGTTGATTCAGCAATGTAAATAACAGCAAGAATGATACTGAAATATCTAAATGAAAGTGCAGCATATGAGAACAGGCAGTATTTCATCTTTCTAGGAAGTCAGATTCCTAACTAAATACTATATCTGTTAAAGTCCTTTGATTCTTATCAACAGAAATAGACACTTTTATTATTTAGGATAATTTCACTGTTAGGTAATAGAAAACCCAAGTCAAAATGCCTTAAACAATAAAGGGAATCTACCACCTCATATAACTAAAAAGTTCAGGCTTCAGTATCTCTGAGAGATACTGAAAAGTTCTTACAGTATCTCTGAGAATGTGATTCTTTTTTTCTTTCCACTGTAGTTTTCACAGTATTGGACTTGTCCTAGACTGGGTTTTTTAGGCAGTTGCTGCCACTAGGGTTTTGTGCTCCACATTCAATGAGAAAAGTGTCTTTTAAAATGATTCCCATTGAAGATAGAGGTAACCTATTTGCTAGAATACCCAACAAACACGTCTTACAATGATTGACCCAAATTCAGGTATATGGCCTCTTCTGAACCATTCATTGTGGCCAAAGAAAGGACACGGGATAATGAGCTTGAGCCAATCAAGAGCTACTCCTAGAGAGAGAGATAGACTCAGTTCTGCCCCAATTGCATAGCTAGATGTCTAGGGCCCTGTTGGGAGGAAAGTAAGGGGAAGGGGCCTGTTTGCGTGTGGGAGAGACAACCAGCTAACATCAACCACATTAACTAAAGCAGGAAATAAATGTCTTGGAAGGCCTAGAGGGTGGTTGTGCCTGATACTTTGGCTTCCTGAGGGAAAGGTGGAGAATTCATCACAGAAACAGGACTGGAACTAGGTCAGCTCCTGGGGTCTAGGGGCTGAGATAATAGGAACCATTTGACAGCCACTTCAGATTCTACTGCCAAAATAACCCAACCCTATTGCTTTTCCATTCTTGTTTTTAATTCTGCACAAAAGTCAAAGTCACAGTAGAGTGTTTGAGCCTGGTTCATGTGCTCACAATTCAGCCAGGAGGTGTCAGAGAACCTTGACTGATGGTCCCACAGGGCTGTTCATAATGGAGAAGAGATAAATGCTCTCCCAAACACTGGGGGCAGTTTTCTAAACAAAAGTGGAAAGTGTCTGGTTTGCTAAATATAACTGTCCACTACAAGTATCATTAAATTCCAAATATAAAAGTTGTATAAGAAACTTAGAATGACAGAATTAGATTAAGAAAATAAATGCAGGACAAATAGTTTTTGATAGAACATGTGTCTATTCAACAAATTTTTCTTGAGTATCTACTGTATGCCGTGTTATATTGACATAAAGATGTATAAAGATGTGTGTCAATAGTTCATAAAAGGAACATCTTTTTGCCCCTCTGGAGGATTCAATGAATTTCAGAGCTAGGAGGAAAGGCACATAAAGATAATCCAATCTGACACCTGTTTTAAGGTGAACGGAGAAGAACCGGGCAGAACAAGGTCAAATAGTGAGTACTTGACACAGATGAGGCTACGCCCTTAGCCTGCATTGTTCTAACTCATCTACAGACTTTATGCTTTACCTACTCACTTAGTTGCTAAAATGGCTATTCACAAAATAAGTCACAAAGAAAGAACGGCAGCACTATTCCATGGTGGAAGCAAGATTGGGAAGTAATTGGAATGTCTTCTTTATCATCAACAAAAGGGGTGGAATGGAGAGGTGGAGCGAGGAGCCGTCACATCACTAAGGGTACCTGACCAGGAGAAGTGAGGACCAGTTGGGGGCCCATAAACTACTTATGTACCTAATCCTGACTTGTGCCCTACATCTTTACAATGAACAAACAAAAACAAAAAACAAAAGGGACAGCATCAAAACCCATTATTAAGATCCTAACCATCCAGTCACTTCAAAACAAGAGTCATCAGTTAGAGGAGCTAGAGAACTTTCTCCAGGCAGAGGTCTTTCAGTAGAGAGGTGGTGACCAGTGAGGGCAGTGCTTGGAACTCCTTTCCTGAGGACTACGAAAATTAAAAATAAAATGAACTGATCGCTTATCTGCTCAGCGTCACTTCCACACAGTTATGCAACAGTATAGAAGAGGGTGAGAAGGATTGGACTGGGGCAGGTTCTCCGACGTCTGAAGGTGCCTTCTGCTGCTAAGATTCTGCAGCTCCAGATTCTTTCTGGCATTTTAGTTCTTCAACGGATTCTTTTTCTCTCTTGTGCTCCTTTTCATCCGTTTGCTACTGTAGTACATTTAAACATCAGCAGATGGGGCCCTTGGTTCCTGTGAAGAATAGCAGGGCTTGAATTTTGTTAATGTCTGTGGTCTGCATGCATTTTTCTTGTTGCTTTTCCAGCATGTTACATTTGCACCCTTTTTAGTTCACAGACCTTTACATAATCAAGAAAAATACAACTCGCTAATGACAAGAAATTTCTTCTTTGTCTCTTCTGCTGTTCTATAGAGATAAGTTACATCTGTTTACACACGGAAGAAGTGAGCATTTTGAAAGAGCGAGAGAAGTCAATGTAGAGATTCATCTGTTGTCCTTAACTCAGGAAGCTGTGAGGGTGGCTTTTGCTGCATGGGACCACAGGTGACAGTGTGGTTGCCTCTGAGGTTCCTCTGACTCTGCATTCTTTTCTTTCCTCTCCCCTGAATTTCATTTTATGAAGACGTTGTGTGAATGGGCTGGTTTTTTGCACTTACCAATGATTATTATTTTTTTAAGTGATGTTTGTCGATAGTTCACAAAGGGAACAACTGGTCATTGGGTCCTTGCACCTGTTCAAGTGGGCAATTTTCAGCATCTCAAAGGTGAGATCCTTTCCCACCAGAAATGTAACAGCCCTTCGAGGAAGGAGCGTAGTTTACTGGGCAGAAAAGATGACAGCATCCAGTCCTCATGGAGTCCTCTCTTGATTTTCTGCCTGGCTTTTTAGCGTGACCTTGCTCTTCAGAATTAATCACTATTTCTCTTGTGTCTCCAAAAAGGAATGACCTAGAATTGTATTTTGGGGAAAGTACTGTGAGATAACCAGAAAAGAAATGTTTCCTGTGTGCAAAGCTCGATTATGTAAACATGTATTTCAGCGTGCTCTCTGAATCTCCGATTAGTATAATTTAATGGATAGATTGAAAGCATCTCCCTTAGCTTAATTAATATTTGTGTTGTAAATAAATGCCGATGCTTGGACAGATCTAAATAGCAGACTTATTCTTAGATAATAAGAAGACCAAGGGTATAGCACTGACAGGAGAGATAAAATTGGGCCCCTTTTTTGTCATTCTGGGCAAATAGGTCTGTTGTCCAACCATATTGCCACCACTCAAAAAACTGACATTTTAGCTTAAAAAACATCCTATATATTTTAAGGTATATTACAGATCACACTCATTTCCAGATTTAGGTTTTAAGTAGCTCATGAGTCTGTATAAGAATGAAGTGTCTTCACTGATAACGTTTTTTATATTTTTATAAATTTGTGATCCAGAGTGACACATTGGAATGCCGTTTGCAGATTTAGGATTAACAGAGTTCACATTGATGAAACTAATGTATTACTTTTGGGTAGAGATGATGTTTGCCTGTGGTTAGCCTGAAGCAAATTTTAGGGAGGAGTTGTTCATTTCTTCCTTCCTTTTGTGCTGACATGCTAAGTGATATGTACGGAAATTGTGTGCACTACTTGTGCCTTCGTTTGAAGAACCGCTTGTGGGCAAATTTCATTAGTACTTGATTAGTACGTGTGCTAATTAAGCCAGGCACAATTCTGCCTCTGGTTGTGGTATGATGAGTTAAGGCTGGACCGAAAACGTGGCCCTAAATGCATATGTTGGAAGCCCATAACGCCCACTCAATCCCATAGAGAATTCTCACTTGGCTCCCCCATTAGGGTCTAACAAGTGACGCAGAGTACTCCGTTTCCAGTGCAATTTGAGTTCAGTCAGATATGTAATATGCTAATGTTTAGATTAAGCAGATGGCAAGGAAGGCAGTTGTTCGCTGAGGATTGTTTTTCGCTTTCTGCATATTATTTTCAAACAAACAGTTGAAGAGGTAAGTTACTTACTCTACCTCCTCCTTTTGCTTCTTTCTGAAATTTTTCTGACAAATAGGTAGAAATCCATGGTTCTGTTGTTGTCATCCTGCATGCCCAAGTGCACCCATCTTATTTGGCTCGTGATATAAAAGTGGTTTCACCGGTGAGAAACCTTTGCTGTTTCTATTATTTCAGAGAAAAGAAAGCTAAGTCCTGGCTGAGGCAAAGAAGAAAGAGGAGGTGAATTTGGAAACAAACCCCGTTTGGAAGAGAGGAACAGATGTTATGCCTCATTCCACCTCTCTAATTTCTCCTCTGGGCTTGGCAATGCTGGCCCTGGTCCCCCTGCTTCTCTGTGGCCCTCTTCCCACTCTTCCCCCTCTTCCTGCCTTCTCCAAAACCTCTTTCCCCCCCACCCTGCCTCCCGTGCAGTTTTGGAGTCTTCCACCTTCGTTTTTTACATACAGTATGATGTGGCATCTTAGTAATGTTAAAAAATACAACCCCTGGTAACCTTCAGAATCTTCCAAGCTTGCCTAGCATCTCGCAAATGAAAAGGCGAAGTTTTAAATATCAGGTTCTATCATTTATAGAATCATAAAATTTTAGAGCTAGCACTAGACATCATTTCATCTCACTCCATTTTTTTTTTTTAGTAAGAGATTTTCTTGGAATTTTAGAGTGGCAGAAAAAAAATAGACGTGGGATCAGGAAAGAGAGAGAGGGAGGGAGAATGAGAGAGAAGGAGAAGTTGAGAAAGTTTTGTTTTTATTGTGTATCTTTTTTTTTTTTTTTGAGTTGGAGTCTCACTCTGTCACCCAGACTGGAGTGCAGTGGCTGCTCCCGGCCACTGCAGCCTCGACCTGCAGGGCTCTGGCGATCCTTCTGCCTCAGCCTTCCAAATAGCTGGAACTACAGGCACGCGCTACCACACCTGGCTAATTTTCTTTTTTTTATTTATTGTAGAGATGAGGTCTCACCAAGTTGCCCAGGCAGGTCTCGAACCCTCAGGCTCAGGCAATCCACTCACCTCAGCCTCCCAAGGCGCAGGATTATAGGCTGAGCCACCGAGCCAGGCTTTTATTGTGTATTTTTAATGCAGTTCCCTTTGAGAATTTTTCTGGAGCCTACAAAAAAATATTTAATCACCTTTTTTCTCTTTATTTTATGATCGAGACGCGGAGTACAAGTCAGGATTCGGTACATAAATAGTCTATGTGCAGGTGAAGTCTGGGCCTCCACCTGGTCCTCACTTCCCATGGTTTAGGATCAGGTATCCTCTGATGCCACGTGCCCACCCCAATCCCTCCCTCCCCCTGGCAGCGTCTCACGACTGCCAATCCCTCCCTTGTAGCATTGTGATAAATGTTCAGGACCCATTTTTGAGTGAGAACATGCTTTTCAATTATGTTGTACATAGGCTAACGTTTCTTTGAATGCAACTCCCTACCTAAGGTCAGCTCTAGGGCAGCTTGACTCAGTTGGGTTCAGTGAGCAAATCTGCAAAGATACCTCTGCTTGTACCCATCTCCTTCTTTTACCTGGGGAGACATCCTTCCTTTCAACCAAGAGCAGTTCTCTCACTGGTGTTTGGGTCTTATTCCCTTTCTGAGTTCTTAAGAACATCAGTTACCAACCTCCCCCGACTCCATCTGCTTTGCTGTCTTGTCCGCATTTTTTTTTCTTCACTAGATTATTTCCCTTGGCTTATAAATATACAAGATGTGTGGACCGTGCATATCAGAGTTGCCTGCTGATATCACCCTCATTTCTTACACTCTCTTTAGCAATGATTCTCAAGAAGTGCTGTCTACACAGTCATCTTTGTCTTCTTTTTTTTTTTTTAATCTCCCACTTACTCTTAAACCCATTCCAATCTACCTTTTGATCCCTCCACTGAAATGACTCTTGATAAGACAGTAAAGTATCTTGGTAATGATAGATCCAGGTAGACTTTTTGTTGTTGTTGTTTTCATCGTCACTGTCTTCTCAGCAGCACTTGACACAGTAGAGTCATGACCCAGCACCTCTCTGGAAACTTTCTCTTTCCAAAGTTTTCATGATGGCACACTCTTTTGTTTTCTCCAGCATCTCTGGCTCTGTTATCTTATTCTCCCCTTTGATTGGAAACCGATGTCTACTTTGTTTACTGCTTTCTGTTTAATGCCTAGCACTGAACTGGGTGTATACTAGCTCTCAAAAAAGATTGGTTAAATGAATACATTGAATAGTTTTAGAACAATAGGCATCATGTTTTTCTCTCTAGAGATGAGCTGTGTAATAAGTTAGTCACTAGTCATATAGTTTTTTACGTTTAAATTAATTAACATGGAAGAACATTAAAGACTCAGTCCCTCAGTTACACCAGTCACATTTCAAGTGCTCAATAGCCACATTTGACTAGTGGCTAACATTGGACAGTGCAGCTTTTTAGAGCACTTCCATCATGGCTGAAAGTTCTATTGGCTGGTGCTGTTCTAGAGAGTTTAAATTTATGTGCAATTTCTGGAGCCTGGGCCATGTAAGTTATAAGGTCATGTGGAAATTTGGGCAAATTATTGGATCTCTCTACTGCCCTACAAAAACAAAGAGAACAAATGGTCAACTAGTACAGACAGGTATTTTAGCTATTATAAAGCGAGGCAATGAAATATCTTAGCTAAATGTGCAGGATTTAGGTGATGGACAGACTTGAGAACTAGTTCTATCGCACCATTTGACAGCTATGTGTCAAGGGCAAGGATTCCATCTTTGCATTTCAATTTCCTTAACTACCAAATGGGATTACTAGTGGTCGCTTTCCTAGGGTTGTTGAAAGAATTAAAAAGGTCAATGCCTATCAAGTACTTAGTATCGTTCTTGGCACAAAGTGAGAGCTTAATAAATGACAGCTAGTATTATTATTGTCATTATTATCTATACCCTCAGGATGGAGGCACATATCTACACTTGTCTTCTTCCATTTCATCAGTGCTCTCTAACCCTAGTGTTTTATTTCCAGATACTATACCAATAACAAGTGAAAGGTCACACATTGTAGGCAGACATGTCAGGAGAACAGGATTAAAATGAGAGTGCCTGGAAGACCAGATGTGCCTGAAAAAGTTTGCTACAGTATACACGGAAGCTTCTAGGGCTATACATTTTCATCTTGGATCTCGGCATCCACCATGACCGGACTCAGAAAAGATGGCTTGAGTAGCTTCCACCAGGAGCCCACCTGCTTTCCACAGACACTGCAATGTCTGTTCTCTTTGGACTGACAGCTCAAGGAAATGCTGTTGTATTTGCCCAGCTGGGAGAATGCCCAATCAAAAGATATACATCATGGACTTGCCACTACTTCTCTAGAGAAGTCTATAAGTTACTTCATAAAGGTAGCGTCCAATCATTTCCCTATAACATGGGGATAACCACTCACAATTTTCAGTTTCCTCCCAAGAGTGCTGGAAAGTTAACTAACCCTTCCTTGCAGGAACTGACAGCGTCTCGGAAGAAGCACTTCTGCAAGTACTTGTCATTTGCAGCTTGACATTTCTGACTTACTGTGCCCCATAAGCACGAATTTGGAAATTCCTTTAGGAAGGATTTACATGTCACAAAATTTTAGAATAGGCCTAATTATCATCTGTAGTCTCGGCTTCAGATTGCCTTTTTTATTAGTGACTTAGTCTCAGTCAGAGGCAGTTTCTATGAAAGAAATTGGTTTGCCAGATTTTAACATAGAAAGTGGCTCTGACACACCTGTTTAGGGATTTACTAATTTCACGAGTGTGGTAATTTGAGCAAATCACATGTGAAATACTTAAAAAAAAAATCCACTAGTAGCAGGAGCCCCGATTGCCTCCTTTCTACCCTCTGTAGCACCAGACCTAGCCACTCTTAGTAGATTCCACAATGTGCTGCTTTGTTTGCAAAAGTTTTTATGGACAACCTTCTAAAAATGTGAGTGTTTTAATTCAATCTGACACCTACTGGAAACAGATTGATTCAATTTTGTGTTATCTTTTGTTTTGTTCAGACGTGATGACAAATGACTAATTTCCATATTTCTTGTTTTTCCATCGAGATCCTCCAGTCCAGGATCTCATAAAGCCCCTCTACTGTCTCAAGGAGGACAACCGGATCTGTATAGATCATGACGAATTTTTTCTAGAAAATAGCTCCAATGCCTGCCCTTCTTCAAGATGGTTGGATGAATGCAACGCTTTATTTTGTAAATAGTAGCATATTCTTTAGGCTTTAACTACACAAGATTGGATTTATAATTGAACTATGGGCAGAATTTTTAACTGGGTATCACAAAAGATGGTTCCCTGTCGGTAAAAAAAAAAAAAAAAAAAAAGATTAATTTGTAAACCCTTGGCTCTGTCTTGCAATAATATTTCCATCAGTACTCAAGAAAAGGCAGGTAATTTTATGATTTTAAGCATATGGAATGGTCTTTATATAGACCTAAGAGATTAAAGAGATGAAATGTTTTCCTCTCTATTGTTGAAATAGCCAAAGAAAGAGGAGAAAGGTTGATAGACAGCAGCCTGTTTCCCATGGGGAATGTATTAAATACCCTTGATAATGAGTATGGTAGCTCCAGAAACAAAGAGTTAGTTCATTTAAATGATTATTACTTTGTCTCATTTGCTTTTTTCTTTCATGGTTATTATTATTATTTTTTGTATTTTTCTTTGAGCCACTGTTTCCGTTCTTACCAAGTATTTACAATTTCTTTCAAGTGAGATCAAATGGACTTGCACTTCCTGTTTCATGGGGGTTGGCTCCACCATTGAAAATTATGGGTGCCAAACAGAAAGAATCGGGTAACTAAAGGGAGAGTTCTCCCTTTAAAAGGAAAAGCTGCATTTTAGTTGAAAAGGAAAGACAATGCAGCTGTTTTGAGTAGCTTCCATCTTTAGAAATGCTAATGAACGTGATTGAATTTCACTGAAAGTGGGGCTGAACAGTGCAAGTCAAAAAGAAAAAGGAGTTTTGAGGAACCAGTCTCATTTAGAGACAAAGATCTTATTTACAGTAACTTTATCCTAAGATCTCCATTTGCAGTGCTCCCAATTTAACAATATAGAACCAAAGCAAAAATCTTCACCTAAGCTTGTGGCTCGTCTCAGTTTTCTCTAAGTGTCTTTTTTGGGAGAAGATTGTTCTCCAGTAATAATCAGTTCAGGAAATTTGGTGTCAGATTCTACAAGCCCATCCTTGTTTAATTGAATAGGGTGTGTGAAATTAAGAAGCGATGTAGGCAGGCAAAAGGAGACACTAGCTTCTAGTGAAGGACTCTGGCGATAACACTGAAGGGCAGCTTGAGAGCAGTGGAGCTGTGTAATTACCTAGGATTACAGTTGTTATTCTTCATTATACATGGATTTTTAAGGATAACAGTTGATCCGTCTACCTAGACAACCAGCACTCCATTTTTTCAGGGGTTTGGAGGGAAGTCTTAGACATCTACAAATGGCAAACTTGGCCTGTTTTGGATTCTTGGGCTTCCTGCAGTGATGCTGCTCATGGCTGGGTGGTCACGAAGCGTCCAAAATAAAAGATGGCAGAGAACATAGAAAGTAGGAGGCCCCTGCAGAAAGAAAGAAAATATCTTTCTCACTCATCACTAGATTCAAGGGTGAGGCTCGCATATCAAAAGACGTTAATGAGAGAAAGCATGCCAATTTATTTAATAAGTTTTACATGACATGAAAACCTTCAAAGATGAGGATCCAAAAAACAGAGATACCTCTGTATTTTTATGCATTCAGGTTTGATGAAGTGGATATTCGTGCAGAGGCATGATTTTTTTTTTTTTTAAGGTATGGTCTAGTGGTAATAAAATGGGGGGAACATTGCAAGGCCTGTTTGGGTCTTCTCTGCATCCCTGTTTCTTCAGCGATAAGGATGTTGTTTTCCTACAGGTGTAGGGTGAGTACTTCTTAAATGAGGGCCTTATGACCTGCTTCAGGGGAGAAACTCAGGAGAAAGTTAGATTGTGACCTTCCTGCTTCTGCTGTTTTCTCCATGCCAAGAGACTGTATTTGGGGGGTAGCATGTTCTGGACTCCATCGCTCTGAAGAAACCTTTGCTCTTTACATAACAGGCCCATCTTCTTGACTTCCTGGCCCATGTTTTCCTTTCGGTCTTCCTTTCTTTGTCATTTTCTCCATGATCCCATTGCCTGAATCATTTCAGAGTCAGAAAAAATGAAATGTAGAAACAAAGAAGTTGGAGCGATTGCTTGCATCTATCTGCCCTGTGATTTTTGTTTGGTTTTATATTTCTTTGACACTGATGGAAACTTCACACTTAGAATGGTGCCTGGCCCTCAGTAAATACATTTTGCTGGTAACTTGCTGCCTCACCGTCATCCTTCCGTTAGAGCCTAGCTAGAGTGCTAAGAAAAACGGACTTTGAGCAGGAAGACATGGCCTTCTTGTGCCTAAAAGTAAACACTCAGTACACATTGAAGGAAAGAGGGAAGAAAGGAAGAAAGAAATGTAGGTTCCGTGTGGCTTCCTACAGGATGATGCAAAGCTAAAATAACTTAGATAGAAGGATGAACACGTTATTATACCTTGATCTTAAGTATGTAAAACATTCTGTACATTTTGGACAAATCCATTTATTAAAAATAAATTCAACTTTGCTTCATCTGCTTTGGAGGTTAGGGCTGTAATTGTCTCTTTGAATGTGCAAGTATTCTGACCTTGGGTAGCACTGTGGGGTGAGGCAGCAAGATGAGAATGTTGAAGAAGACCTTTAAAAGAATTTCTTCCGCGGGTTCGAGACCCGCCTGGGCAACTTGGCAAGACCTCATCTCTACAATAAATAAAAAATTAGCTGGGCGTGGTAGCGCGCACCTGCAGTTCCAGCTCCTTGGAAGGCTGAGGCGGAAGGATTGCCGGAGTCCAGCAG
>CAUYQG010266211.1:0-30161 GCA_963574415.1 Tarsius wallacei
AACTCAGCTTGCAAAACAATTGTGGCCCAGCTCGGTGGCTCAGCCTATAATCCCAGCACTCTGGGAGGCTGAGGTGAGTGGATTGCCTGAGCCCGCGGGTTGGAGACCCGCCTGGGCAACTTGGCGAGACCTCATCTCTACGATAAATCAAAAAAAAAAAAAAAAATCAGCCGGGTGTGGTAGCGCATGCCTGTAATTCTAGCTACTTGGAAGGCTGAGGCGGAAGGATCGCCGGAGCCCAGCAGGTCGAGGCTGCGGTGGCCGGGAGCGGCCACTGCACTCCAGTCCGGGCGACAGGGTGAGACTCCAACTCTAAATAAATAAATAAATAAATAAAAATAAAAAAAATTAAAACACTAACAATCCAGCTAAATCATAAACACAATAATACATTCTGATCAGTTGAGTTTATTCCAGAAATGTTGACTTTACATTAATAAATCATTCAAGGTACTGTTAATATCACTATATTTACAGAGTAAAGAAAAATAGCATATGATAACTTCAATATACACAGAAAAAGTACTTGATAATATTCAGAATATTATAAAAATCATCCATTCTAATAAAATTATAATAATAAAAATCTCAATTTAAGAACAGAAAGAAATTTTCTTGTTAATAAAGGTTATCTAGTAGATATCAACTAACTGATGAACTATAAAAATCATTTTCTCTGAAACTAAGAGTAGACAAAGATGTTTCTTATCAATACTTTTGACTTTTGTTTGTTTTTTGTCTTGCTCTGCTGCCCAAGCTGGAGTGCAGTGGCATGATCATAGTTCACTGAAACCTCAGATTCCTAGGATCAGGTGATCCTTCCACATCAGCCTCCTGAGTAACTGGGACGACAGGTGCATGCCACCATGCCCAGCGATAATTATTGTGTGTGTGGGGGGGGAGGGGGGGTGTGTGTGTGTAGGTGGACTGGCCTCAAACTCCTGGCCTCAAAGGATTCTTCTGCCTTGGCCTCACAAAGTGCTGGGATTATAGGCATGAGCCACTGAGCTGGCCTCCAGCAACATTTCTATTCACACACATTTTTATGAAGTTCATAGTTACTGAAATAAGACAAGTAAAATAAAAGTACAAATATTGTAAAGTAAGAAGCTCATTTGTCCTTATTCACAGAAGGCATGCCAGATTTCCTAGAAAATCCAAAAGAATATATAGATAGATGACTGGAATTAATATGTGAATTTAGAAAGTTTGTTAGTTATAAGGTCAACATATAAAAATAAATTGTGCTTTTATATACCAAATATAACCAGTGGGAAAACGAACACTTATAAATGAAGATAAGCCATTTTTAACAGCTTAAAAACATCAGATACCTAAGGATAAATCTAATGAAAGATATGCAACAACTCTACAGAGAAAATAATAAAGTTTTATAGCGAAAAGGAAACTTAAATGGAAGAATATATTATCTTCACGGACTGGAATACACACAGTGTAAATATTCTAATTTGTCTATAGATTCAATTCAATCCAAATAAAAAGTACAGCAGGTTTTTTTTGAGGGGGGAGAGGTGGGCAGAGGGAAGGGATGACAAATTGATTCTAAAATTTATGTTGAAAATGCAAAAAAGTCAAGGGCATCCAAGCTAATCATATATCATGATTATTTTATAAAAGGTTGTTAGCAAGTTACAATAATTAAGATAATATGATATTTGCACAAGGAAGAACAAGCAAACCAAAGGAATGGAACAGAGAATTCAGACATAGAATCACACACGGACTCTTTTATCTTTTCTTTTTTTTCTCTCTCTCTCTTCTGATGCCTTTGGTTACAGACTCTTGATTTATGACAAAAATAGCACTTCTGAGCAGTTCAGAAAGGATGGCCTTTTCAATAAAGTTTCTGAGTCGATTGATATCCATGTAGAGAAAAAATAAAACTTGACCCCTAACTTGTGCCAAACATAAAATCAATTCCAAGTGAATTGTAGGTAGAAATGGGAAAGGTAAAATAATGAACCTGCTGGTGGGTAATAGGGGAACTATCGTATGCGCTCAAAGGAAGTAACGTTTTTTTTTTTCAGTCTGAGTCTCACTCTGAGGCCCAGGCTGAAGTGCAGTGGCATGCTTATGGCTATCACAGTCTCGACATGCTGGGTTCAGGTGATCCTTCTGCCTCAGCCTCCCCAGTAGTTGGGACCATAGGTGCGCATCCTACCTGCCTTCCATTCCCTCCATCTCCACTAATTTTTTGATTTATTGTAGAGACAAGGTCTCAGGTTGCCCAGACTGGTCTCAAACTCCTAAGCTCAAGCAATCCTCTCACCTCCACCTCCCAAAATGCTGGGAATACAGGCATGAGCCACCATGACCAGCCTGGAAGTAAAGATTTCTTTAAAAGAGTTTAATAAGAAAAGGCTGATATATAAGACCACATTAAAATTAGAAATACCTATTTACCAAAAGTTACCATTAAAAAGTTGAAAGGGTCGGGTGTTGTGGTTCACATCTGTAATCCCAGTACTTTGGAAGGCCAAGGTGGAGGGATTGCTTGAACCTAGGAGTTTGAAACCAGGATAGACAATAAAGCAAGACCTCATCTCTACAAAAAAAATCTCCTAAAATTAGTATGTGGAAAGATCACCTGAGCCCAGGATGTTGAGACTGCCATGATCATGCCACTGCACCTCAGCCTGGGTGACAGTGAGACCCAGACCTAAAAAAAAAAAAAAAAAAAAAGTCAAAAGGCAAGTTATAGAGAAGATATTTGCACACATATTTGTACTAGCAAAGAGTTTGTATTCAGAATATATAAAGAAATCCAATGAATCAATACCAAAACAACAACCCAGTAGAAAATTGGGTGCTAGACTTAAACAAGAAAGTTATCCAAATAGTCAACAAACAAAGGAAAAGTTATCCAATCTCACTAGCAATCAGTGAAATGCAAAAGAAGATTACAGGATACCCTAACACACCCACTGAAATGCCTGAGTTAGAAAAGAAAAATACTAGCAATAATTGTGTTAGCAATCAGATGGTGTAATGGAAAAAAAAAAAAACTGGCCAGGTGTGGTGGTTCATGCCTATAATCCCAGCACTTTGGGAGGCTGAGGTGAGAGAATTGCCTGAGCCCATAGGTTTGAGAGCAGCCTGGGCAACTTGGTGAGACCTCATCTCTGCATTAAATCAAAAAAGTAGCCGGGCATGGTGGTACGTGCCTGTAGTTCCAGTTACTTGGAAGGCTGAGGCGGAAGGATCATCTGAGCCCAGCAGGTCAAGGCTGTGGTGGCTGTAAGCATGCCACTGCACTCCAGCCTGGGCGACAGAGTGAGACTTCAACTAAAAAAATATATATATATTTTTTGCTAGTGTGAGTGTAAACTTATACAAAAACCTTTCCACTAAAATTAAAGATATGGATGCCCTACAAACTAGAACTCTTTGGTATATGTTTAAAATAATTGTGCACTGAAAAACACATACATGAATATTAATAGCAGTATTTTTCATAACAGATTCAAATAGAAAATAACCCAAATGTTTATCAAGAATAGAATGAAGGGTACTTGGTCCTAAACTAGGGAAGTGAAGACCAGTGGAGACTCAAACTTCACCTGCACATGGATGACTTTTGTACCTAATCCTGACTTGCACCCCACATCTCCATAATAAAATAATAAAAAAAAGAACAGAATGAATACATATATTGTACTATTGGCCCAAAAGAATTTTATGCAGCATTAAAATGAATGTGCTGGGCCGGGCGAGGTAGTACACACCTGTAATTCCAGTACTTTGGGAGGCCGAGGTCAGAAGATTGCCTGTGCCCATGGGTTCGAAACCAGCCCGGCAACTTGGCAAGATTTCATCTCTACAATAAAATAAAATAAAATAAAATTAGCTGGGTGTGGGTCATGCACCTGTCTTTCCAGCTACTTGGAAGGCTGAGGCGGAAGGATTGCCTGAGCCCAGCAGGTCAAGGTTGCAGTGGCTGTGAGTGTGGCACTGCACTCCAGTCTAGGCGACAGAGTGAGACTCTGACTTAAAAAAAAAAAAATGAATGTGCTATAGCATCATGCAATGACATGGATGAATCTCATTGTCTTAGTTCATTCCAGCTCCCACAACAAAATACCATTAACTGGGGAGCTTATAAACAACAGAAATTTATTCCTCACAGTTCTGGAGGCTGGAACATCTAAGATCAAGGCAGACTCGGTGACTGATGAGGGCTCAACTTCTGAGTCATAGATGGTGTCTTCTTGCTGTATGCTCACACGGTGGATGGGGTAAGGGGTCTCTCCCCAGCTTCTTTTATAAAGGCACACTAATCCCACTCATGAGGGCTCCACTCTCATAACCTAACCACCTCCCAGAGGCCTCACATTCTAATACTGTCACCTTGGGGGTTAGAATTTGGGCAGGGGGGACCAACATTCACAACATAACACTCGCAAATAGAATACTGAGAAGAAAATGCTAGACCAAAAACAATACACATTTCTCTTTTTTTTTGAGTTGGAGTCTCACTGTCGCCCAGACTGGAGTGCAGTGGCTGCTCTCGGCCGCCGCAGCCTCGACCTGCTGGGCTCCGGCAATCCTTCCGCCTCAGCCTTCCAAGTAGCTGGAACTATAGGCACGCACTACCAGACCTGGCTAATTTTTTGATTTATTTTAGAGATAAGGTCTCGCCAAGTTGCCCAGGCGGGTCTCGAACCCGCGGGTTCAGGCAATCCATTCACCTCAGTCTCCCAAAGGCGCAGGATTACAGGCTGAGCCACCGAGCCCGGCTACAATACACATTTCTATGGGTCCATTTAAGCAAAGTTCATAAACAGGCAAAACTAGTATATGATGACAGAAGTTATGATACATTGATTCTTTTGGAGAGGAGGAGGCAATGGCTAGGAGGGGCTCTGGGAGGTTTCTGGGATTTTTACTTTTTTCTCAATCAGTGGTGGTTACCTGGTGTGCTCACCTGTATTAATTCATTGAGCTGTATGTTTAGGACTTGTATAGTCTTCTATGTGTGTTATACGTTAAAGTAAGAGGAAAAGAAACTAACCATGAAGAGAAACTGACCGGCTTCATCAGGGTCAGAGACTGTGGTGATGATGGTGACCTCATCAGCTGGACAGGGATGGTGGCAGATTCTACCAAGGTACCGCAGTGCAGGTGCACAGAGGCCAGAGAGTCCCTGGAGCAGCATCCAGGACCCCACTGCACCAGAAGGCAGGACTCCCAGGGGCACATTTTATCCTTTTGATTAAAATAAACAAAACCGTTTTTAATGAAAAACAAAAAAAAGAAAGAAAACCCATCCCCAACTTTACAACAGCAGCAGCAGCAACAACAATACAACAAATGCTAGTAATTCACCCCTTTTCTCTCCTTTCCTCCCACATAACCTCTGTCTGCTAACACCATCTTCCTACAGAACAAACACGATCCTGTGGTTCCCTTGCTTAAATCCTCAGTAGACTCCAACATTTCTGAAACATAAAGCTTCAAAGCACAGTGGACATACAAGGCTCCTCCCAAACTTGTGTCAGTCTACTCCCTCAGCATGGTCCCCCACCTCTCCTGCTCCTCCCTCTTCCTCTCTCTCTCCCTCCCCTCCCTCCCCTCCAGACACTTGCAAGCTCTGCTGACCCCCCAGCCACCCTGTGCTCCCTCCATGAACGATCATGCCTTTTTATTTGCTCTGATGCATTTCCCCAACCCAACTGTCAGACAGACATTCATCTCTTGAGGCAGAGGTGACTTAGCAGCTATTTTTTGAAGACTTTCCCCACCCTTAGCTGAATTGCCTTTTCTCTCTTGTGTTTTTAAAAAACATTTTATTCACAGCTCTGCTATGGCTCACGTATTACTATGTTGTAATTATTTCCACTAGGCTCTGAGCACGTATCGGGCAGAAGTGTCAAGATATTTCTCATCTGTGTATCTCTGGAGCTTAGGCACTCTGTAGATGCTTTAAAAAATAAAAAATAAGAAAGCCGAGTTTGACTACAGAGGATTGATTGGACTTTCCATGCTTAAGTTTCTTTTTTTTCCTTGTCGGTGTGTCACTGTCACCCAAGCTGTAGTGCAGCGGCACGATCATGGCTTACTGCAGCCTTGATTTCTTGGGCTCGGGCGACCCTTCTGCCTCAGCCTCCCCAGTAACTGGGACTAAGGCAGTGCCACTGATGCTGGGTGGAATGTGGTGCAAAACTCGTGGATTCTTTGGCTCATTCCTAAAATGAATTTTAAGGCAGCCAGTAAAGTTCTAAAACAGAGTTTATTAGCGAGAAGAGAAGGAAAAGGAAGATTCATGGCAGAAAGACGACGAGCAAGTTTCTCAAAAAGAAAAACCGGGTTTTGCTCTTAACTACGAACTAGATATAGCTAGTTGGATATGCCAATGAGGATGGAGCACAGGTAACAGCTGCCTTCTCCACCTCTGTTGGGAGGCGGGGTGGTCTTATGATCATATCTATGGTTTTGATCAGTTAAGGGTGAGGTTGAACTTTTACCTTCAACAGGGAACCTGAAGAATTTTTAGAGATTATGAGCTGAAAGTTTGGGCTGTCCTATTCTTACAACTGATGGGATTTTCTTTTGATTGGCTGAGGGGGTGGAATGTGTTGCCAGCTTGGCCTGCAGTAAAATGTAATTTTTAAAAATGTCTGAACACTTCCTAAAACCTGCCTACAGGAAATTTATCTATCTATATCTAACCTGTGCTAGCTGCCCTGCCTCACCACCACAACCAGCTAATTTTGGGGGGGAGGGTAGAGAGGAGGTCTCACTATGTTGCCCAGGCTGATCTTGAACCCCTGGACTCAAGCTATCCTTCTGGCTTGGCCTCCCAAAGCGCTGGGATTATAGGCACGAGCCACCACACCGGCCTCATGCTAACCTTTCAACAAGGCTATGCATGGATGTTTTGCTTGGGACTGAGAGGGAGTAGGTTGAAATCAGGACGACAAGAAACTGATGATTTGTGGCAGAAAGGAAGACCAATATTTACAATTGGTGCTGCCAGCAGTTTAAATCAAGCTTGAAGTCCTAGGTGTGTCCACAAGAGAGAAAAGGCAGTAGCTATGAAGTCAGGGGTATGGTCAAGAGTATGGCTCACATGTAGAGTATTTGATAAAAGGTCAGAAAGCACTTGGTAAAAACTGAGGAAAAAATACTTAAGACATAGAAAACAAGTAACGAAATGGTAGAAGTAAGTCCTTCCTTATCAGAATCACTTGAAAGTCACCAATTAAAAGACAAATACTGACAGAATGGTTTAAAAAGAAACAAACAAGAGCTAAGTGTGGTGGCTCATGCCTGTAGTTCCAGCAATTTGGGAGGCCGAGGTGAGAGGATCACTTGAGGCCAGGAGTTTGAGACCAGCCTGGGAAACATAGCAAGACCCTGTCTCTATAAATTTTTTTTTTTTTTTTTTTTTAGTTGGAGTCTTACTCCATTGCCTAGGCTGGAGTGCTGTGGTAGGCGCAGTGACTCAAGTCTCCCAGCACTTTGGGAGGCCAAGTTGAGAGGATTGCCTGAGCCCACGGGTTCGAGACCAGCCTGGGCAACTTGGCGAGACCTCGTCTCTACAATAAATCAAGAAAAATTAGTCAGGCATGGTGGTGTGTGCCTGTGGTTCCAGCTACTTGGAAGGCTGAGGCAGAAGGATTGCCTGAGCCCAGCAGGTTGAGGCTGCGATGGCCATGAGTGTGCCACTGCACTTCATCCTGGGTGACAGTGTGAGACTCTGACTCAAAAAAAAAAAAAGTTCCTGGTATAAATCTAGATGCCTACATTTGTACCTATCCTTTGTCCCTGTAGTTGAGTCTCCTCACTCTCTTGCAAGGGTACCCAAATGCCCTCACCAAAGGGAAAAGAGAGAGAGAGTCAAAGGCTATCCCAGTTGACACCTACCTCATTGCAACACCTCCTCTAGCCTAGCCAGGTGCTCAGATTTCGCTGCTTACCGCTCATTCTAAACTCTGGACACAGGAAATGCCTTTGTTTCCCGAAGCCGTCCTGCTTTTTTATACCCTTGTACTTGTATTCATGCCATTCTTCCTCTTGCCCAGAGTGGTCCAGGTGCATCTATCTCCCTTGGTCAAGATTCAGGACTCAGCCCAATACCTGACACAAGATGGGGGCATGCTTCCACAAAGGCATGCCTCCATCTTGCCCATTTGTTCGCTGACTTCACGGCCTGGCCAATGAGTGCCTAGTGCAGCTGGACCACTTCAGTGCAGCATGAGGTCCTTGAAGGCATATTCAGCAGAGTCCTCTGTAGCTGCAGGCTGCAGCGATGAATAGTGGAGGCTTCCCTGAGCACATTCTGGACCTATACCCTCAATTGCAGGAACACTCTTTGGTGGTCCCTGGTGGGGTGAAAGTTAAAATTTTAGCCCCATTGACTAAAAACAAAGATACGAGGGCACCTGAATTTGAACCGAAGACATTTGGATCTGTGTTGGTGCTCCACTTCTGAGCGGCGGCCTCTGGCTTGCTAGGATGCATTAAGTAGAACATTTTCACACTTGGCACTACCTTCACAAGCCTTAGAACACACAGCCTCTTGTGCTTGTCCCAGGAGCTGATAAGCCCTCCAATACAGACTGACTTCCTTCCCACCAGCCCACAGACCTCCACCTCGGGCTGTGATGAAGGGTACCATCTTTCACAGCTAGAGTGGGCATTCAAGTCTGTACCGGTGCCCTCTTCAGCTCACAACCCAGTTGTCAGCTCTTTCCTGTGCATGTGCTCATGCCCAGCAACAGTCTCCTCCACCCTCTGAGGCCACAAGGTCAGTTGTCCATTCATCCCTATTCCTGTGTCACCTGCTATATACTCAGTGCCAAGGACACAGCAGCTCAAGAAATTGTAGACTGGAAAGGAGGCAGACCCGTGAATCAGAAAATTATACAAAGGTGGCAGAAACCTGAACAGAGTGCTGAGGGAGCAGGGCAGGAGGAGCAATTCTGCCCAGGGGAGTCAGAGAAGGCTTCCCAGAGAAGCCAAGAAAAAAGAGTTTGCCAGGCAGAGCACATCACATTTTCCAAAGCTGGCTGCTCAAAGATCTCTCCCATTCCACATGCTCTGCTTATGAACTGATGTTGACACTCCTCCATCAAGAGGTGGGGTCTGGCCGGGCTCGGTGGCTCAGCCTGTAATCCCGCGCCTTTGGGAGGCTGAGGTGAGTGGATTGCCTGAGCCCGCGGGTTCGAGACCCGCCTGGGCAGGCAAGACCTCATCTCTACAATAAATCAAAAAAAAATTAGCCGGGTGTGGTAGCGCACGCCTGTAGTTCCGGCTACTCGGAAGGCTGAGGCGGAAGGATCACCGGAGCCCAGCAGGTCGAGGCTGCGGTGGCCGGGAGCGGACACTGCACTCCAGCCTGGGCGACAGAGTGAGACTCCAACTCAAAAAAAAAAAAAAAAAAATTATAGATATGTGAGGTACAAGTCAGGAATAGTTGTACAAGCAGGCTTCGTGCAGGTGAAGTTTGTGCCTCCAACTGGTCCTCATGTCCCCTGGTGTAGGACCAGGTACCCTTTGTGATGCTACTTGTCTCTTCCCTGCCTCCCCTCCCTGACAGTGTCCCTTGACTGCAGATCCCTCCCTTGTGCTGTTGTGATTAATGCTTAGATCTTACTTATGAGTGAGGACATTCGGTATTCAGTTCTTTGTGACTGCGAAAGATCTCTAAGTATGAGGGTCTCCACATGTCTTCAGACACCTCACTTCCTCAAGGAGTCCTGTCTTGCCTACCCTAATTAATCACACAACTTAAGTCCATACCTTCCTTCAAGTCTCTTTACCAGCTTCGATTTGTTTCTTCATAGCACTAGTCGCCTCCAAACATGCTAATTAATTGGCTCATTATTAGGTTTATGACCCATGGTCACCTTTATCAATGTGAACCCCATGAAAATAATAATTTTTCTCTTTTGTTCCCTGATGTAATGTCAGAGTCTATAAGAGTAAACGCTCAATAAATATTTGCTGCGCACAGGACGGCATCCTGGGCTACATCACTTACAGATCTAGTGCAAAGTGAAAATTCAGATCTCCTTATTAAAAATTATGAAGAATTTAAAGTTGACCACAGCAGAGCACAGATCCAAGAATGGAATCCTTCTTGGTGTCATGCCTGGTGCTCTTACATGGATTGCGTGCCCGTGAAGTCAACCCTGAATGAATGAATGAATGAATGACCAGGTGGCTTTATTTTCAAACAAGCAGAATCTGAGCACTTTTCATCACCTCTGCTACCACCAACTTGACACAGTGATCATCATTTCTTGCCTAGATATCACCGAAGCTTGCTTACTTATGGGCTTCTTTGTGTCCATACTTGCTTGTATTACAGGCTTCTCATTCACATAGACCTTAATGTAAGCACTTCCCCTAGAGTTGTACAATGTGGTGGCCCCGAGACTCATAGGATCTGGCCCCTGCTGCCTTCTCTGCATGTATTTCCTAATCCTGTCCCTTGGTTACTTTATCCACACTGACTTTGAGTTCTAGCTACCTGGAACACCCATCTCCCATGACTTTTGCTTCTTACAGGTTTTGCTCCGTTTTTACTTTCTTCATGAGGACTTCCTTGACGATGTATACAAAGTAGCAAACTACCCCCATCCTGAATCCCTTATACCCCTTTCCTGCT
The DNA here is from genome assembly GCA_963574415.1 of Tarsius wallacei. NCBI lineage: Eukaryota > Metazoa > Chordata > Mammalia > Primates > Tarsiidae > Tarsius > Tarsius wallacei. The sequence continues at coordinate 10,637 of CAUYQG010266211.1, forward strand.
TTTTTCTCTGGGTCATTTATGACTCTGACACACAACATATTGTATTTATCTATTTCATCTCTCCAGGAGGGCAGAGGACTTTTTTTTTTGTTTCTTCCAACATTGTATCCACGGCATCTCCAGAAGTGCCTAACACATAGTAGGCACACAACATGTTTGTTGACAAGATAAATGAATAAATAGTCAATAATATGTATTCTAAGTACAATATTTTAGGCACATGATCCAAAGAGAAACATCTCACCATTTACTGTAAATGTGGGCAGGTAGGTTCCCATCTCAATGCCTTCATGCCCCATGAGGCGTGAACTACTAATGTTTTCCCTGGTGATTTTCATGCCTGTCAAACTGAGTTCAAATTCCTTGATAATCAGATCCTTGTTGCCATTGCCTACTATTTTTCAAAGTGTGTTTCATAAAATCCTAATCATGCTCTTTAAAAAGACGTTCTTTAGTAAAATACATGTAGGAAACGCTGCATATTATAAATCATATTACCCTTGATGTCCTGAATGTCATCAAAGGTCTTCTTTTCAATGTTTCCTTTATCTTCAGGTAAAGAAAAAAGTCATTGGGTGAACAGATCAGGTGAGTAGGGAGGGTGTTCCAATACAGTTATTTGTACAATGTTGCCAATGTAAGTGCATGGTGGCAAGTTTGTGAACCTAATTGTCAGACCTCATCAAATGACGATGACAGCTCTGAAGGTCATTCCAGAAAAAGAGTTCCAAAACTGAGTGACTGGTGGACTGGTGTTGTTGCATAGCTTCCCAAGGGGAGTACTTCAAAGGTGACTGCAGTGATATTTCACAATGAGGTAAATAGCAATTTTTCCATGATGGTTCGCGAACTTAACTGTCAGATCTCGTATAGTCTCCTCTTTAAAAAGTCATTCATATTAACATATTAAAGCCTTTGAAAATTCTTATAAAAACTTGTTGAAACTTGATCAATATGTTCAATTGTCCAATAGTTAAATTTATTTGTACCAGAGTCCTGTCTAATATTATCTACTATAATCCAGAAAACCTAATACTCCAGTTCGGGAAATTTTAGTGTTGTGTCAGAACATTGCTAGCATTCTTTTACAGCATCTTTCCATTTGCACTACCCCTCAGTCAGAGTGGAAAACTAGATACTCTCCCAATACATCCTTGATTTCTTACCTTTCTTGCTAAAATAAAAATTATTGAAATAGAAGAATCACGTTGCCATGGAACCAGTAATAGTCTAGAATTGCAATACCAAATAATCTAGGCAAAATCTAGGAACTTGTTTGTTGGGTATAGTGAGAGGAATGGAGTGAAATCATTCTAAAGATTTCATCTGGTTGGAGGAATACAGAAATCAAAGTATCAGAAGGTTTAATCTAGTTGGGTTAGGGTAGGATGCAATCTGAATATGGAATATCTCATTAGTGAAGAAAATTAGCATATTATGAGTTGCAGGAAGGAGAGTTGCCAGTTGTTGAAGTAAAGAGTGCAGTAGAATGTCCAGATAAAAATTTTAAAAATGAATAAATACCAACCTCCTTAAACCAACCCAAAATCAGAGACAGGAAACAGTAAAATTAAATAATTACCAAATGTTATATAAAATATAAAATCTAACAAATTAAATGTGAATAGGGTGACTTTAAAAAACCAAAGATAGCATTATTAGGTTAAAAAAACAAAATTCAACAATATATTGTTTACAAGAAACACAAAGTAGAGTAACAAAAAAAATGTTTAAAACTACAAGTTGGATAAAGGGAAATACAAATAAAGCGATAGTGGCCATAGTAATATTAGAGTATAATTAATACAACTAAACTTTAAAACACTAAACAAGATAAAAATCATTAACACGATAAATAAGAATATGCGGCAAAACTTATGAGTAAATTATAAACCCATAGTTAAACACAAGAACATTTAAATAAAGCAAAAGTTTTTAGAAATACAAGAAAAAACACAAGTTTACAATTATAATGGGAAATTTCTATACACATCATCTAAATGGGCTAAATCTTATAGCCTCAAAATAAGCAGCAACATATAAAATTGATGTAACCGATAAATTAGATTTCATCTGTTTTCCTTATCTGTCTGTATTTGCCAGTTAGGGATGCCTTGACAAAATACCACAGACTGAATGGCTGAAACAACAGAAATTTGTTTTCTCCAGTTCTGGAGATTGGAAGTCCAAGGTCAATGTTTCAAGCAGGTTTGATTTCCTTGGATGCTATCCTTGGCTTACAGATGGTTGCCTCTTGCTACTGGATTAGGGCTCCACCCTTATAACCTAATTTAATCTTAATGAACTCTTTAAAGAGCTCATCTTCAAATAGAGTCACATTGGGGGTTAGAGTTTCAACCTATGAATTTTGAGGGGATACCATTCTGTCCATAATTCTTAAACTTTAAATCTACTTATGGAATATCTACAGATTTATTTTCATGGAATACTTGTAAAAAAATGTGTACTCTATTACAAAGAAAGCTTTAACAAATTCAATGTCAAAAGATGAAAAGTCCAAATTCTATTCATAATTTGACTAAAAAAATAAGATGATCATTAAGTATTGACTTACTGAAAATTAAGAAATATACCCATAACTAACTTTGGTACCAAAAAGGAGATTAAAAACTTGCATTATAAGCTGTATTCAAATAAACAAAAATATTACTTTTTATCAGAATCTGTTTGCAGTTAAAGCTATATTCAGAGGAAAACATATAATACTGCCTACCATTATTATTAAAGAAATACACTAAGAAAGTTGATATATAGCTTTAGAAATTAGAAAAAGAAGCAATAAAATTAATCAAAAGATATTGAAAAGAAGCATTGTGGTTAAGCTGCAATTAATGAAGTAGAAACAACAACAAAAAAGAGTAGAAAGCAAGATAAATCCAAGCTCATTCTTTGGAAACATAAACAAAATGAAGAAACTCTTTATAATCCTGATGAAAAGTAAAAAAACAAAACAAAAAACAAAAACATAAAATGGATATGGCACAGATGTGGAAGGGATTTAACATATACAATAATAGTGATTCTTTTGGTCATAAATTTGAAAATCTAGACAGAATGGGTGTTTTTGATCAAAAGGTATGCAATGCCAAGGATGGAAACTATGGCACTGCCGTAGAAGGGATTGGAAGGCCAGTTAAAGATCTACCATTAAAACAGGCACCCAGGTCCAGATGGTTTCACAGCTGAGTTCTAGCCAACCTTTAAAGAACAGATGATTCCAATGTTATTTAAACTATTCCAGACCTCAGAAATAGACTGACTGAAAGTTCCCCAATTAATTTTATGTAAACAGCTTAGCCTTAATAGCAAAACTTGATTAATATAATACAAAAATATCACCTCCAAAGTGGTAACACTTAGGAATACAGATGCAAAAATTCTGGATAAATTTAATGTAGCAGTACATCAAAAATAACATAGCCTCTTATCAATTAGGATTTATTTTATAATGAAAATATAGTTGAGTATCAGGCAATTTATCAACATAATCACATTATAGACTATAAACTCTATTAAATGTTCAGAAACATGTGGGTGCATGTTTTCTTTCTTGCTGTATCCCCAGTATGTAACATGATGCTTATCACATAGTGTCTGCTCAATAAGTTTTTTTTTTGAACAAATGGATCACATTAAATAAAAGGAGAAAAACCATATGATTATATCCAGTGGCTGTTTTAAATGCCCTCAAAAGAAAATTCTGATTTGTTGTATATGCTGATTTTCATGGTGTAAACACTTCCACCGTGACCATTTAAAAACAATTGAACCAATTGGTGAATGTGATGACACCGGATGGAACTGGGAAGAGGGTGAGCTGGCTTCAGCACCCCGCTGACATTTACAGATGCTGAAATGGCCATTTGACAAGTCAGTAGCCACTCCTAAACAAGTAATTGAGGATTATTCTTGAATATGAGGAACCATATTCTCTCAGTTAAATAGACACAGTTTTAAAACATGGATCCACTAAAGTCTTTCATTTAAAATAAAGATTAATCGGGGGTTGTTGCTTTCAGCAATATTCAACAGTGTTCTGGAGAGGATTGAAAATGTTAAAAAATAACGTCAATTAATATAAGCTTAAAAGAAAAGACAACTCTTTGGACTAATGATATTATAATATATCTAGATAAATCAAGGTACTCTAGAAAACAGAGACCAAAATGATGTATAACGGTACTGACAGTAACAAAATGAAATAAAGCAAAGGAAATGAAAATAAAAACAACTGGAATTAGAAAATTTAGTGAAGTAATTGAATGCAAAAGGAAACAAAAAGGTTTTATTCTGTGTTGACACTGAACAACTAGAGATGGAAGTGGCAAAAGCCGGTTCATTCACAAAGACCTACTTTCAAAATTGATACAAAATAGCTGTACTTGTCTTGGGGGGGTACATGTGGTATTTTGGTACACGCATACAATGTGTCACGATCAAAAACCAGGACACTTGGAACATCCTTCAACTCAAACATTCACTCTTTCTTTGTGTTGGGGACATCAAAATTCTCCTTCAGCAGTTTTGAACTATACAACAAATTATTGTGGTTTTTTATTAGTTGGAGTCTTACTCTTGTCATCCAGGCTGGAGTGCGGTGGCATGCTTCCGGCCTCCGCAGCCTCTGCCTGCTAGGCTCCGGCGATCCTTCCGCCTCAGCCTTCCAAGTAGCTGGAACAACAGTCGCACGCCACAACGTTCAGCTAGTTTTTGTGATTTATTGTCGAGATGAGGGCTCACCAAGTTGCCCAGGTTGGTCGTAGGCAATCCTCTCGCCTCGGCCTCCCAAAGTGCTGGGATTACAGGCTTGAGCCACCGCGCCCAGCCAACAAATTATTGTTAACAACAGTTACCCTACTATATTATCAGACAGTAGATTTTATTCCTTCTATCTAACTATATTTTTGTACCTCTTAACCAACCTTTTTTTTTTTTTTTTTTTGGAGTCTCACTCTGTCGCCCACGATCACTGGCACCCCGGTGTCGACCTGCTGGGCTCCGGAGATCCTTCCTCCTCTTCCTTCCAAGGAGCCAGAACCACAGGTGTGTGCTACCGCACCCAGCTAATTTTTTGATTTATTGTAGAGGCAAGGTCTCCCCAAGTTGCCCGGGCTGGTCTCGAACCTGAGGGCTCAGGCAATCCACTCGCCTCGGCCTCCCAAAGTGCTGGGCTTACAGGCTGAATCATCGAGCCTGGCCAACCAACCTCTTTTCTACACATCTCTCCCTTCCCTGTAACCTTTCCTTTGTCTGGTACCCAGCCACCAGTCAAGTCTCCACCTCCCTGAAATCTACCTCCCTGAGATCCACACATATGAGTGAGAACAAGCAATATTTGTCTTTCTGTGACTGGCTTATTTCACTTAACAAAATGACCTCGGGTTCTATCCATGCTATTGCAAATGACAGGATTTTATTATTTTTAATGTCTGAATAGTATTCCGTTGTGTGTATGTACCACATTTTCTTTACCTATTCATCTATTGACAAACACTTAGGTTGATTCCATATCTTGGCTAATGTGTGTAGTGCTGCAATAAACATAGGAGTTCAGGTATTCCTTTCATATACTGATTTGTTTTTCTTTGGTTAAATGCCCATGGTGAGATTGCTGGGTCACATGGTAGTTCTATTTTTAGTTTTTCTGAGAATCCTCTATACTGTGGTGCATAATGGCTGCATTACTTTACATTCCCACCAATAGTATACCAACATTTCTCTTTCCTCATATCCTGCATCCTCATCAGCATTTGTTATTTTTTTGTCTTTTATAATAGCCATTCTAACTGAGGTGAGATGATATCTCATTGTGGTTTTGATTTGCATTTCCCTGTCGATTAGTGATATTGAGCACCTTTTCTTTTACCTGTTGGCCATTTGTATGTCTTCTTTTGAGAAATATCTAATCAGATCTTGGTCTCTTTGACTTGTAGTCTATTTTATCTTATTTAAATATAGCTAGTCTTGTTCTTTTTGGTTTCCATTTGCACGAAATATCTATTTTTCATCCCTTCACTTTCAGTCTATGTGTGTCTTTTTTTGGGTGAAGTGAGTTTCTGGTAGTTGGGTCTTATTTTTTTCAATCCATTCAGCCACTCTATGTCCTTTAATTGGAGAATTTAATCTCTTTACATTCACTGTTATTATTGATAGATATGGCTTATTATTGCCATTCTATTACTTGTTTTTTGGTTATTTTATAACTCCTCTCTTCCTTTTTTCTTTTTTGCTGTCTTCTTTTGTGGGTAATTTTCCTGGTAGTATGTTTTAATTCATTGTTTTTATTTTTAGTGCACCTATTATAGGTTTTTGTTTTGTAGTTATTATGAGACTTACAAAGAACATCTCATAGCTATAACAAGCTATTTTAAACAGATGGCAATTTAACTTTGATTACAAAGTAAATAAAAGAAACAAATATACAAAGGAAAAATTAAAAATCTTTACAATTTAGCTTTATATTTTCCACATTTTGACCTTTTGTTAACTTAATTTACATCTTTTTATAGAGTTTGTCTCTGAACAGGTTGCTATAGTTACTATTGTTTTTGATAGATTTATCTTCCAGTCATCATACCAGAGACATAAGTGGATTACATACTACAAGTACAGTATTAGATTATTCTGGAGTTGTCTGTGTATTGATTTCTACAAGTAGGTTTTATATCTTCAAATGTTTTGTTTTTTCAAATTAGCCATATTTTCTTTCATATTAAAGAACTAACTTTAGCATTTCTTGTAAGATGGGTACAGTGGTGATGAGTTTCCTTTACTTTTGTTTGTCTGGAATAGACTTTATCTCTTCTTCATACTAACATTCTCAGTTGACAATTTTTTTTCTTCAGCATTTTGAAAATGTTATCCCATTGTTTCCTGGCCTGCATGGTTCCTGCTAAGAGGTCTGTTGCCAGATGAATCAGAACTCCTTTCTATGTTATTTGCTTATTTTCTTTTGCTGCTTTTAGGATCCTCTCTTTGTCCTTGACTTTGAGAATTTGATTATTATATGTCTTGGTACCATTTTATTTGGGTTAAATATTTATGGTACTCTATGGCCTTCCTCTTTCTAGATATTTATATCTTTCTCTAGATTTGAAAAGTTTCTGTTATTATTTCTTTGAATAAGCCTTCTAAACATTGTTATTCTTCAATTCCTTCAATACCAATTACTCTTAAATTTATTCTTTTAGGGTTATAATCTATATCCTGTGAGCATTCTTTGTACATTTTCATTCTTTTTTCATCTCTGTGAATTTTAATATAACTTGTCTTTGAGCTTGCTGATTCTTTTGTGTGATTCACTCTGCTGTTAAGTGTCTCGAATGTATTTTTCAGTTCAGCAAATTCATTTCTCAGTTTCAGGATTTCTGTCTGATTTTTTAACAAATATGTCAAACTCTTGTCAAATTTCTCTGATTATGTTAATCTCTTTTTCAATTTCTGAATTGATTTTCTGGGTTATTTTAGAGTTTCCTTAGAACTGCTAGTTTGAATCCTTGACTTGATAGCTCATACAGCATCATATCATCAGTCAGTCACTGACTCCTTGCTATGCCCATTTGGGGAGGTCATGGTTTCTTGTTTTGCTTTTGTTTCTTGTGGGCGTATAACTATGTCTTTGCCTTGAAGGATCAGTTATTCATTTCAGTCTTTTCTCTCTGGTTTGTTTCTTTTTTCCCCCTAGGGTATGTTTGCTTAGATGTTCTTTGCAGTTGCCTGTTAAGGCCCCTTAATATTTGATCGTTGCCTCCTTTTCAGCACTTGTTGGCACCTTAAGCATAGGTCTGCTTAACATCTAAAGTACTGCCTGTCCCAAATTGGGAAGTGGTGCTCCAAAGGGGATACCCCAGCTATGTGGGAAATCAGAGTAAGGATTCGTGCCCAGAAGATTGTGGATCCTGTCTCTAACACCATGGTGCTGCTAAACAGTCACTCTGATTTGGTGTCTCCTTTAACTGAGATAAAAAGTAGTGTTTCCTGGGCTGGGATCCTTAGTCTCACCTGCTCCTTTGTCTTTGGCTGCTCTCAGGGATTTTTTTTCTCCCTACTGGCACTTGTGGTGCTTCCTGTGGGTTGAGGCAGGAAAAGTTTTCTTGCAAGGGAACCCAGGATGGTGAGAACATTGTCCACCTTGGTCTAATTTTTTTCTAGTGTAGAAACCATGAGTTTTGGGGGAATTTTCTATGAGCAGTGCTTTGCAGATTGGGGAAGGGGTGTTAACAGATACAGAAATCCAATTCTCTTACCATCTGTTCAGAGTTTTTCATTTCTCTGTTGCCCCAGAAATTGTCTCAGCCTCAGTTCTGAGTTCTGGTATATTGCTGGTAATAATTTTGGAACAGGATGTTTGCTTTTGGTTTTAGGGGATGGGGAGAGTGAAGCCAGATTGTTTCTGCGCCACCATTTTGGTGACGTTTCTTCCCACAAGACCTATTCTTGACCATATCTGCACTCATTCAAGTTGCTGCTTTTCAAAGGTGGCATCATGATTTGGGATAACCATAACAACAACAACAAAAATCTATGAAAAATGAAGTGGAGGTTGATGACATAAGACTGAGGAGAGAGGGAGAAGCATGGATTGTGGCATTCACTATTTGTCAGTTAAAAAATTAATAGTTTGATTTTGTCACAAAGCAGAAGCAAGTTGTTTTGTCTCTCTTGCTATTGCCAAATATTACAATAACATTTAGTTTTTATACTGGGACTCTCTTGTTTCAGCAGTTGTTATGGCCTGTTAGGGTTCTGAGTAGCATAGAGAGCGTACAGGCTGGCCTGGCTCATAAACTCATGGTAGAGTTCAGTGACCTCACGATAACTGGTGTATGTAGCAAACATAATCTATCATGCTCAAGTTTTGTCTCAAAGTAGGAAGCATTCACCAATGTATCATGCATTCTCATCTTTCAGCCTCTTCTCTGACATCCTCCTATTCACTTTCTCTCATCATCCATCATCGTAACCTGCCATATGTCAAAATATTTGTAGGAGGGAGGGCAGTTTGATAGTTATATTGCTGGCTCTCCACCTTCTATTCTGACAATAGCAGTCTATAACATCTTTTTTTTTTTTTTGAGTTGGAGTCTCACTCCATCGCCCAGGTTAGAAGGTGGTGGCACACTCACGGCCTCCCCAGTGTCACCCTGCTGGGCTCCAGCAATCCTTCCACCTCAGCCTTCCAAGTAGCCGGAACTACAGGCACGCATTACCACGCCCGACGAATTTTTGATCTGTTGTAGAGATGAGGTCTCGCCAATTTGCCTGGGCTGGTCTTGAACCCACAGGTTAAGGCAATCCACTCGCCTCAGCCTCCCAAAGTGCTGGGATTACTGGCTGAGCCACCGAGCAGGACCTATAACATCTTTAACGAAGAAGTCAAACACTTCCAGGAAATCCAAACTTCCTAGTGGCCCCATAAATATATTAAATCTTTGCTTTGTATACAAAAAGTCCTAAATGTCATGCGACAAACAATGGAAAACAAAGTCTTTATCCAGAGAATCATAAAAAAATAGAAAAGTTTGGGGTGGCATGAGTGGTAAAGTATTCTAAAGCACCTGTTTCTTTGCTTGACTGTGTTTTTGTAGAAGTATGGCGAGAATGAAAATGAAATTTGGGCCCTTACAGAAAGAAACTTTAGCAATTTGGAAGAGTTCCTTATACCGGATGGCTTATGCAGAGTGTGTTTACATACTAAATTAATAATAATGGTTCTGAAAACTGGTGCACTAATACACTATTGCCTAAGGGTTAATGGGAGACAAAAGGCGATTTCACAGGTTATGGGCACAGACCATAGACCCTAAACAAATAATCTTGGTAGTCCCAATTGTGAATGTCATCAACTGTATCTTCATGAAGAAAAGATTTGAAGATGTTGAGATGTAGGATTTTGCCGATTCACCTTTCATCAACTGTACACATAAACAAACCTATGACTCTGAGAATACATTTGGCTCCTGTCTGTATGTTAGACTGCTCCATTTGTTTATGACTTTAAAAGTATTTAGGTATTTGGGTTAGTTTTGCTTGATGTAGATTTAAGAGAACCTTTTATAAATAAAACATCTTAAGAACGTATCTGCAGGCAAATATTACAGCAAAAAAACAATATACAAATGGAAGACCATGTCTGGGCTGACTATGTAGACAGTACCGTATGCTAGTGAGTGATCTAGTATTAGCTAGATTAGAACACGTGGCTACTACCCTTTGGTATAGATTCCAAAGGGTTTCACATAAGTCCCTAAGGAGGTGACCCAGTGACCTAGTTTTCCCGGGCAGGTTTAGTAATAGTACCACCATTCTGTCTCAGAATGTTCTGGATTGGACAATCTGGTCATCTAACCAAAAAGTGTATACGAATGAGGATGCTCACTGCAGTGGGAGAGAAGGCCCCTCCCAGGGAGAGGGAATAGACAAAACATGGTGGAACTATACACAGAAAGTTCTATGCAGTAGTTTGAATCAAAGGATTAGATGTTTTTTAAGTCGTTTAATCTTGAAGACTTGTTGCTTATTCAAAAAGGGAAAAACCAGACTAAAATATATAATTTTCTCTATGATAAAATACATGAAAAAATACAAGAGCACATGCAAACAGAAAGGGAGACATCAAACATATGACAATAGTTGGTTAAGCAGGAAGAGAAAATGTGAGTGGGTTGTCGAATTAAAAGGGAGTGAAATAAAACAAGTTAGTACCTTGTATAGACCAGTGATAATAATGTGCTGTGAACTGAACAGTATGATTAACACAGCATTCCATACTTGATGTCTAAAAAGAAGAAAAAAAATCCCTGTAGGTTATAATTATATATAATACAGGTATAAAGAATGTGTCTTTTAAAATATTTTTTACGAGCCAGAATTAAAACATTATGTATAACAGCCTCAGGTATGAGAAACTGGACACAAAATGAATATTAATGAATTTTTGCCAAAATGGAAGCTACTGTTTTAGGACTCTTTAATTTGAGAATTTATAAGACTACCATAAATGGTACTGAAGGAATTAAAATAGCCTCTGGGTAAAAAAAAAAACAAAACCCATCTTAGCTTTTCATCCACACTCCTGGTCAACCTCTGAATGACAGCAATTTTCCACAACTTATGTAATTATAAATATAGCTTTTCATCCTCAGCACTCGGGCGCCTCACACCTAAACTCTTTTAAGAAAATAAGTACCTTAAGTTTGAGTGTCTTTTCTGGTGCTTTAATGATGCACTTGGAAGATTTCACAAGAGAAGTATTGATGTTCTTTACGGACTTTCTGGGGTTCCCTGGTGGGAGGCCTTGGCTGACAGTGCTGGCTAGTTTGAGGGTCACCCATTCGCAAATGTTGATGTCATTCTGATAGCTGAGGGTTCCCTTCCCTTTTCTGAGTGTGCCTCTCCTGGTTTTGAATGTGGCTTTCTTGAAGAAGGATTGGCCTTCATTACAGATATATGTCCTTGAACCTCCTGCTGGAAACTTGGAACCGATTCTCAATGCCAGTTGTCTCAAGCATGCACAGTTACTAGAAAAATTGGCCCCTTTATGCTATTGATAATTGTGCTGTAAGAGGAGATTTGGGATGTCACTGAGTAACAGTCGAGAGACTTTTCAGAAAGCCAGTTCTCTCTGCAACTAATTTTTTACACCATAGGAAAGTAACCTAACTATTTAGTAATATTTTCAGAATACTGCAGTTCCATTATTCTGGTGAGCCTACAAGACAGTTTTAATAGTAATGGCAGAAATTAATGCCAGGTACTGGTTTTGAACTTTTTGTGTGCCTTACTTCATTTAATCCTCTCAACAACACTGTGAGATGGATAATATAGGGTCTCTGGCTGACAGATGAGGTAACAGAGACTATGAAACTCTCCCAGGGCCACTTAGCTGGTGTTTGGCAGAGGGAGGATGGGAACTTGGGTGCTCTGGTGGTGGAGATGAATCTTTGGGCGACTGAGATTCTCTACCTTGCAGAAGCCACCACGACTCACTCTAGGGTGTGCTGTTTATCTGATGTCTGGAATCTTCAAGATAGGAGGGAAAGAGCATGCACTTGGAAGCCAAACTGACAGGTTTCATAAAGATTTCACCACTTTCTATTTGTGTGACTCTGGGGCGAGTGATTTGATCTTCTGAACTTCTGTACCATCATGCACTGCCTGGTGATGTTTCAGTCCGTGATGGACCACGTATGTAATGCTGATCCTGAATAAGTTGGAAAGTTCCTGTTGCCTAGTGACATGGGAGTCACTGTAATATCCTTAGCACAACACATTACTCATGTGTTCGTGGTCATGTTGGTGTAAACAAATGTACTGCACTGTCAATCATATAAAAGTATAACTCATATGGTTGTGTACGGTACGTAATACTGCATAATGATAATAAATGGCTATGTTGCTAGTTTATTTATAAATCAGTTTATGTGCTACGCTTATAACTTTTATTTGAACATACACTTCTTCTACTTATTAATAAAATAAGCTAACTGTAAAATGGCCCCAGGCAGGCCCTTCAGGAGACATTTCAGAAGAAGGCATTGCTATCATAGGAGATGACAGCTCCATGCGTGTTATTGACCCTGACGACCCTCTCATGGTGTCCCATGAGATAGTGGTGATCCTGACCCTGTGTGTGTGTGTGTTTGTGTCTTAGTTTTAAACAAAAAAAAGTTTAAAAAGTAAAAAGAAAAAAGCTTATGGAATAATGATACAAAGAAAGAAAATATTTTTGTACAACTGTGTAATATGTTTATTTTTTAATTTGTGTTATTACAAAAGAGGGAAAAATTTAAAAATATTAAAAGTTTGGAAAGTAAAACAGTTACGACAAGTTAAAGTTATTTATTATTGAAAATATGATTTTTTTTTTTTAGTTGGAGTCTCACTCTTTGTCGCCCAGGCTGGAGTGCAGTGACATGCTCATGGCCACCGCAGCCTCGACCTGCTGGGCTCAGGCGATCCTTCCACCTCAGCCTTCCAAGTAACTGGAACTACAGACGCTCACCACCACGCCCGGCAAGTTTTGTGGTTTATTGTAGAAACGAGGTCTCATCAAGTTGCCCAGGCTGGTCTCGAACCTGTGGGCTCAGACAATCCTTTTGCCTTGGCCTCCAAAGTGCTGAGATTATAGGCTGAGCCACTGCACCCGGTCAAAATAGAAAAATTTAAAAAATTAAATTTAAATCTAGTGTAACCTAAGTGTTCAGTGTTTCTAAAGTCCGCAGTAGTGGACAGGAATGTCCTAGGCCTTCACATTTAGTCACCATCCCTCACTGACTCACCCAGAGCAACTTCTAGTCATGCAAGCTCCATTCACAAGTGCCCGATACAGGTGTACTCTTTTAAAAGTGTTTTTTATACTATACATTTTACACAGAACCTTTTCTATGTTTAGATATGTTTAAATACACAAACATCATTGTGTTACAATTGCCTACAGTATTTAGTACAGAAACATGATGTACAGGTTTGTAGCCTAAGGGCAATAGGCTAGACCACATAGCCTGGTGTGTAGAAGGCTAGACCATTGAGGTTTGAGTACATTCTGTGATTTTGTACAACGGTGAAATCATCTAATGACGCATTTCTCAGAATGTATTCCTGACATGGTGATGCATGACTGCAGTCTCTCTCATGATATTTGAATAAGTTACACTGGTTCTGATCTTATAGATGAGAGAATTGTATTTTTTAAATAATTTTTAATTTTAAAGATGTGGGGTACAAGTCAGGGTTAGGTATACACATGCTCACTATGCGGGTACCCTTGTTGATGAGGTGTGCCCCACCCCTGCCCCTGGCAGTTTCCCACTGCTGCCAATCCCTTTGTTATAGTATGATAATTGTTCAAGCACCGCTTATGAGTGAGAACATGTGGTACTCAGTTCTTTGTTTCTGTGATAGAACACTGAGTTTGATAGACTCTAAGTCCATCCAAGTTGCTGTGAAGTTCATAATTTTGGCTTTCTTTATGGCTGCAAAATATTTCACTGTGTATATATATTTTTTAAATGAACACTAAACCTTATTGTGCGAATGATTATTGACTCTCAATGATTACTTTTATAGAGGGTAGTGTTGCAAATTTTATTTGATTTTTAAGCAAAAGCTTGAAATTCATAATCTTTTAAAATTTACTTTAATATTAACCAGATATTCTTGCTACTAAGCAAAATTTTGGACTAAGTCATACAGACAGGAGACATGATTTAATTGCTGTTATTTTGGAGTGAGATTATCTGCTTTTAGACTTTTCATTAAATAGTGAGAAAGATGCTACTATGTATTGGAAGTTGGGTTTAATTAAATTTGAATAATTACGCAATTAATACTAACATTTACCCAGCACTAGCTGAATGTCGGCAGTAAGATGAGATGATCTATATTGGATTATCTCATTAAATTCTTTTAAGGACATTTACCTAATATGATTAAGAATCATGATGCTTATTTTATGAAGGAGTATACAGAGGCATAAAGAAAACAGTGACTAGTCCAAGGTCACATGGCTAAGAAGCTACTGAGTCAGCACTTGAACTTGTGTCTCTTAACTCTGATGTGCTCTTAATTCTTATGGGAACTGCCTCTAAATGCAATCTATCTATAAAAATCATTCTTTTTTTTTTGGCTTGGAGTCTAACTCTGTCACCCAGGCTGGAGTGCAGTGGCACACTCACGGCCATCCCAGCCTCGACCTGCTGGGCTCCGGCGATCCTTCCTCCTCAGTCTTCCAAGTAGCTGGAACTACAGGCATGTACTACCACGCCCAGCTAATACGCCCAGCTAATTTTTGATTTATTGTAGAGATGAGGTCTCGCCAAGTTGCCCGGGCTGGTCTTGAACCCGTGGGCTCAGGCAATCCACTTGCCTCAGTCTCCCAAAGTACTGGGATTACAGGCTGAGCCACCGAGTTCGACCAAAAATCATTCTTAAAGGTGCACACTGGCCAGCAAGAAAACCTCAAAATTAAAAAAAAAAGTTTCTTTAAATTACCTAAGAAATCATTTTTGTTAATTAAGAGAAATAATTACTTGCTTGGTGTGTATCATGTGACTTCCGAGTTATAAATTTAACATTCATTAGCTCATTTAGAGCTATGGTATGTTTGCGTGCAGACTGATTTTTGAAAGATACCTGGGGTCAAAATGGTATTGTAAGTTTATGCTAAAGACAACTGTGAGCAAAACAAAATAACCTATATCTTTAAGGGAATGGAGGATTGAAAAAAAATGCAATTATGTTTTGTTTTTCATTTAAAATATTGCCTCTGATATTTAAATGAGTGATTCTGAAATGAAATTTATATATCAATTAGTGGTGTATCACTCCTCTGCTTAAGTTCTCACCTAAATTTTGACTTTTTTATTGTAATGTAGCTAAATCAATTATATTCCCAGTATTCTGAAATATATTACAGATAATTTATTAATTATGATTTAAATATTTAATTTCACTTACTTTGTATGTAAAAGGGGTCCTATTTTGGGTTATCTTTATAAATTCATGTGACTTGCATTCTATATACTTTTTTTTTTGAATGGGAGAGAAATGGGTAGAGTTATAAATAACCACCGTGAACTGAGCATAACCGTATAATATTTCTTGATATGTCGTGCTTGTGTGTTAATGAGTAAAAAATGTGACTGTCATTCCTCTAAAAGATTAGTATTTATTAAACTGGTGTGTGTATGTGTGTGTGTGTATTTTTAGGGATTTTAGTTTTATGTAGGGTTATTTCTTAATCTTAAAGATGTGGGGACAATTCAGGATTAGGTATACAAGTGGCCATTGTACAGGTAAAGTTTGGGACTCCCTATTGTCCCTCATTTTCCTGGTTTGAGATCAGGTAACCTTATTGATGTTGTGTTCCTCACACCTACGTTGGCAGTATCCTACTACTGCCAATCCCTTTATTACAGTATTATGGTGAATGTTTAGGGTTCGCTTGAATGAGAACATATGGTACTCTGTTCTTTGTTTCCGTGATAGCTCACTGAGCATTATAGACTCTAAATCCATCCAAGTTGCCACGAAGTCCATATGTTTGTCCTTCTTTATGGCTGCGTAATGTCCCATCTTGTATATGTACCACATTTTTTTATATAGTCCAGTTTTGATGGGCAGCACGGTTGGTTCCATGTTTTTGCTGTTGTGACTAGTGCTGCAATAAACATGCGTGTGCAGGTATTTTTTTTGTAGAGTGATTTAAGTTCCTCTGGGTACACTCCCAGAAGGGAGATTGCTGGGTCATATGGCAGGTCAGTTTCTAGTCCTTTTAGGAATCACCACACTGTCTTGCATAGAGGTTGTTCTAATCTGCATTCTCACAAACAGTGTGGAAGCGTTTCCTTTTCTTCGCATCCTCTTCAGCATCTGGGGTTTTTTTTGTTTTGTTTTATTTTGTTTTGTCTTACTAATGACGACCATTTTTACTGGAGTTAGGTGGTATCTCTCTTTTTTTTAGGTCAATTTTTAAAAATTTTATTTTATTTTAAAGATGTGGGGTACAATTCAGGGTTAGGTATACAATTCACAATAGCAAAAACATGGAACCAACTGTGCTGCCCATCAAAAGAGAACTGGATAAAAAATGTGGTACTTATGCACAAAAGAATATTACGCAACCACAAAGAAGGACGGAATTATGAACTTCACAGCAACTTGGATGGATTTAGAGTTTATCATACTGAGTGATCTGTCACAGAAACAAAGAACTGAGTACCACAAGTTCTCACTCATAAGCGGACCCTGAACAATTGTCATAATACTATAAGAATAGGATTGGCAGTAGTGGGAAACTGCTAGGGGAGGGAGGGGAGCACACTTCTGCAATACAGGTACCTAAACTCAAACCAGGTGAAGTGGGGACCAAAGTGAGGCCCAAATTTTACCTACATGTAAGATATTTTAAAAGTAGTGTTTCATTTCAATTACAATCTACAAGTTGATGTAAACATTCTGGTTGATCTGTGTTTTCTATGATTTTGGTGCTTCTTTGTATATTTATGATTGTCTCATGTCACATGAAGACTAAATCATGTCTTAGCAAACTTTATACATAGAGATTTTCCACATTGTTCAAACACAAAACAATAGTGTACGAATGGTTAGATGAGGAATGTTTCAGCACAATTCAAAATTCAAAAGCAGCTGTGCCATAGAAATTAGTGATATAACATGATTTGGTGTGAATGTACTGTGTAGATCATACCTTTGGTCACACCATTCTGCAACAATTTATTAGCAGTTAAGTTTAGTAGTATACAAACATAAAATAAATTTTCTTTTCCAGTTTCTTCTATCACTGAACAGATATCAATTTTAATAATACTATATGGTCAAGGAAACAAGATAGTTATACAGAATTATCAAGATAAACCTCTTTTCTTATTTGCTGATTTAAGTAAATATGGGATGATTATCCTGAAATGGGACACAAAGATTTGAGGTTATGAATAACCTTTTTGAAAAACATGCTTATGTACAAGTTATCTTCTGCATTATTGTCATTGAAGCTAAATTGTAGATGCAATGAATGAGAAACTAGATCTAAAGCATTTTTCTTGTTAAACTTAAAAAGTACTGTTTGGTTTCACCAAAACATCATTTG
Source organism: Tarsius wallacei (assembly GCA_963574415.1). NCBI lineage: Eukaryota > Metazoa > Chordata > Mammalia > Primates > Tarsiidae > Tarsius > Tarsius wallacei. The sequence goes on from CAUYQG010266211.1 coordinate 28,266, forward strand.
TCTTTTGAAATTGCTGTAATTTTTTATTACATAAGAATGGCAAACATACATTTATACTTAATTTTTTTAATATTTAATTTTTGTGTGCACATATTAAATTGACATTCAAATGAAATAAATTTAAGTTTATATTGTGAGTCCATGAGGATCTGTTTCATTAAAAAAAGTACCTGAATGACTTGAAACATTCACTAACCAGAAAAAATGCCCAATAAAATGTTTTGTTATTATTCAGACAATAAATACGTAAGCATTTGGAGCTGAAAAATTCAGTTGCTTAATCATATAAGTCCTTCAAACTTAGTTCTAGAAAATATTGCCATGAGAGAATATTTACAAAAACATATTTTTAGCATCTTTGAAAGCATCCACCTCCTGTATTTATGCATGTATTATAAATGCTTCCACGTGCATGGAAAGCTAAGAAATTTGTGCAGTTTTGAAAGTTTTTTCTAGTAAAACCCTGAAAGCAATCATAGTGTAAGTCTAGATAATACCTTCAAGTTTTCCAAAGCATTTTAGTTGGGTTTTACAAAAATTTTTTATCCAATGAGGGCTACTTTGTGAACTGCTGTTTCCTAAAAAGAAACTCCTGGAACCCATCGCCAGCCATGCTGTGATTTTTTTTCATTTTAAATCTAGGCTACCTTTTGACTTTCTTACACAAAGACATGAGAGAATGATGATGGGCAGAGGGATTCCGTGGTGATGAGACATAATTCTTTGCTTAATCTGCTGCGCGACTTTAAACCATTCTGCTTCTCGAGGTACTCTCTCTTCTGCTATAGGTATATATCTAATCTGAGGATAAAAATTGAGAAGGAAATGAGGTAAAAATAAAGCCTTGTTCAAAGGAGTCTTTTTTACTGTCTTGGAGTTTGGGAATGATTGCTCTCTACGTTGGCATTTGAGAGAAAAATTTGGCTATTATGGTTTTTCTTGTTATTTTTATTAAGTGAATGAAAAAGGATGGTAGTTCAGCCACTGGGGTGTTGGAACAGCAAATTGAGGGGCCCCCAGGGACCTTGATACCCATATTTGAAGTTCAATTCCAGTCCCTAAGATTAGAGCAGCCCTTCCAAAATGAGGGTCACAAATGCATTTGTGATTTAGACTATTTGTCTGGATGCTGTCAGGGAAACAATTGGCTATTATTGAACAGAACTGCTGATTTTCTCTTTGTACCATTTTTTTCCTTTTGTTTTGGTTGTCTCTGAATGGTGAAGTCTGACAGCAAGTTAAAAAAAATACTAGTTGTGTGGAAAAGAAAGGAACATGGAGACAGAAAGAGAAAAAGCAAAACAAAACAAAAAAGGCAGAAAAAAGGAGACAGATTTTAATTTCATATGACATTGATTTAGTCTTGAGTAACTTAATTGAAAATATATTTATCAAGCATGTCCTACGTAACAGACACTGTTCATTGATGTGGGGGTACAAATTAGACAAGATAAAAATCTATGTGATGAAGGAACTCACTCTACTGTGAAAAATGGGATTGAACAGGTGGGATGTGACAGTTTTCATCGAGCCTGTCTTATCCTCAGCCCCTCCGAGGGCTACCCCTTTGGCTGCTCCTGCTGCCTGCCCCTGATCATAACTGGTTGGTTGGGAACAGGCACAGAGTTCAGAGGCAGCCAATCCATTGGCCAAACAGTCGCTCAAGATGTATAGGGCAGGGTCTTGAGTGGATGAGCCTATTATATCAGAATCTCTCCGACCTGTTAGCAGTGCTCTTCATTTTCTCTCAAAAACCTAGCCGGGCTCGGTGGCTCAGCCTGTAATCCCGCACCTTGGGAGGCTGAGGTGAGTGGATTGCCTGAGCCCGCGGGTTCGAGACCCGCCTGGGCAGGCGAAACCTCATCTCTACAATAAATCAAAAAAATTAGCCGGGCG
>CAUYQG010266221.1:0-13568 GCA_963574415.1 Tarsius wallacei
TTTACGCTTAAGTATGATACTTACCATTGATTTGGAGTAATAATCCTGTTAAATTGAGACATAATTTATTATCAACTAAAGGATACATGATGTACAAATTAACTGTCTTTTTGAATCAATAAGTCTTGTAATTTAGGAATGAAAGAAACCTGTCTCAATTTAACAGGATTATTACTCCAAATCAATGGTAAGTATCATACTTAAGCGTAAAAACGTGGTTCCATTACAGAAGGAAACAAGCCAAGAGAGCCTTTTTATTTTTACACCTATTATTCCCCACCATCCTTGAGGATCATGCCACAAAAGAAGGAAGAGGAGGAGGAGCAGGAGGCGGAGGAGGAGGAGGAGGAGGATGAGGAGGATAATTTGGAAGGACATTTTCTTGTGTAGTCTGGAAAGACCATGCTTTTGTGCAGGCAGAATGAGGCATAATTTCTTATCAACTAAAGAAGAAGGAGAAGGAGGAGGAGGAGGAGGAGGAAGAGTTTTTTCAAGGGCATTTTCCTGTGTCGTCTGGAGATCATGCTTATTTGCAAACAAAATGACATATAATTTATTATGAGGAAAAGGAGGAAGAGGAGGAGGAGGAGTTGCAGGAGGAGGAGTAGAAGGAGCAGGAGGAGGAAGAAGGACATTTTCTTGTGTAGTCTGAAGAGATTCTGCTTATGTTCTGACAGAATGAGGCATAATTTCATATCAACTAAAGAAAAAATAAGTAGAATTAGCAGTCATCTTGAATCAAAAACTCTTGGAAGTTAGGAATGAAAGAATCGTTTCTTAATTTGCCAGTATTTTTACATTAAATCAACAGTAAGTATCATATTTAATGGTAAAAACTTGGTTCCATTGGAGAAAAAAATAAGACAAAGATGCCATTTTATTTTTTCACCAATTATTCTCCACCATCTTTGAGGATTGTGCCACAAAAGTTGGAAGAGGAGAAGGCGGAGGAGGAGGAGGATAATGTCCATGGTTATTTTCCTGTGTAGTCTTGAGACATTATGCTTATGTGCAGACAGAATGAGACATAATTTATTATCAACAAAAGAAGCAGGAGGAGGAGGAGTAGAAGGAGGAGGAGGAGAAGGAAGGACATCTTTCTGTGTAGTTTTCAGAGATCATGCTTATTTGCAGATAGACTGAGTCATAATTTATTATCAACTAAAGAAAAAAAATGTAAGAATTAGCAGTCTAATTAGAATCAAAAAGTTTTGGAAGTTAGGAATGAAAGAAACCTTTCTTAATTTGACAGTATTTTTATGCCAAATCAAGAGTAAGTATCATATTTATTGTTAAAGATTTGTTTCCATTAGAGTAAGAAACAAGCCAAAGATGCCTTTTTATTTTTTCACCCATTATACCCACCATGTTTGAGGATTATGCCACAAAAGATGGAGGAGGAGCAGGTGGAGGAGGAGAATGTGCAAGGAAATCTTCCTGTGTCATCTGGAGGTGTAGTTTGGAGGAATCATGCGTATGTGCAGCCAGAATGAGGCATTATTCATTATCAACTAAATATGAAAAAGGAGGAGGAGGAGGAAGAGGAGGAGGTGGAGGAGAATGTCCAAGGTCACTCTCCTGTATAGTCTGGACACATCATACTTATGTGCAGACAGAATGAGGCATAACTTATTATCAACTAAAGAAGGAGGAGGAGGAGGAGGAGGGGGAGCAGGAGAATGTTCAGGTTATTTTCCTGTGTCATTTGGAGAGATTATGCTCATGTGCAGACTGAATGTGGCATAATTTATTATCAATAAAGGAAGAAGGAGGAGGAGTAAGAGGAGGAGGAGGAGCAAGAGAAGGAGGAGGAGGAGGAGAATGTCCATGGTTATTTTCCTGTGTAGTCTTGAGACATCATGCTTATGTGCAGACAGAATGAGACATAATTTGTTATCAACTTAAGAACAAATAATGTAGAAATTAACAATCATCTTGAATCTATAGCTCTTGTAATTTAAGAATCAAAAAAAACTTTCTTAATTTGACAGGAGTTTTACCCCAAATCAATGGTAAGTATCATACTTAATGGTAAAACTTGGTTCCATTAGAGAAAGAAACAAGCCAAGGATGCCTTTTTATTTTTCTCCCATTATTTCCCACCAACCTTGAGGATCATGCCACTAAAGAAGGAGGAGGAGGAGGAGCAGGAGGTGGAGGAGGAGGAGGTTGAAGAGAAGAATGTGGAAGGACATTTTTCAGTGTAGTCTGGACAGACCATGCTTTTGTGCAGGCAGAATTAGGCATAATTTTTTAACAACTAAAGAAGGAGGAGGAAGAGGAGGAGGAGGAGTTTGTGCAAAGGTATTTTCCTGTGACGTCTGGCGATCATGCTTATTTGCAAACAGAATGAGGTATAATTTATTATGAAGAAAAGAAGGAGGAGGAGAAAGAGTAGGAGGAGGAGGACCAGGAGGAGGAGGAGGAGGAAGGACATTTTCCTGTGTAGTCTGAAGAGATTCTGCTTATGTTCAGACAGAATGAGGCATAATTTATCATCAACTAAAGAATAAATAATGTAGAAATTAGCAGTCATCTTGAATCAAAAACTCCTGTAAGTTAGGAATGAAAGAAACCTTTCTTTTTTTTTTTTTTTTTTTTGGTGTGGGCGGGAGTTGGATTCTCACTTTGCTGCCCAGAACAGTGTGCAGTGGCCGCTCCCGGCCACCGCAGCCTCGACCTGCTGGGCTCCCACGATCCTTCCACCTCAGCCTTCCGAGTAGGTGGAACAACAAGCGCGCGCTACCACGCCCAGCTTATTTTTTTTATTTATTGTGGAGATGAGGTGTCCCCAAATTGCCCAGGCGGGACCTGAACTCGCGAGCTCAGGCAATTCACTCACATTGGCCTCCCAAAGCGTGGGATTACAGGCTGACCCACCGAGCCTGGCGAAACCTTTCTTAATTTGACAGTATTTTTACACCAAATCAAGAGTATCATACTTAATGATAAAAACTTTGTTCCATTAGAGAAAGGAATGAGCCAAAAATGCCTTTTTGTATTTTCCTCCATTTTCCCCCACCATACTTGAGGTTGTTGCCACAAAAGGAGGAGGAGGAAGAGGAGAAAGAGGAGTAGGAGGATGTGCAAGGACATTTTCCTGTGTACTCTGGAGAGATCATGCTTATGTGCAGACAGAGGGATGCATAATTCATTATCAATTAAAGAATAAATAATGTAGAAATTAGCAGTCATCTTGAATCAAAAACTCTTGTAAGTTAGTAATGAAAGAAACCTTTATTAATTTGACAGTATTTTTTCACCAAATCAAGGGTAAGTATCATTCTTAATGGTAAAAACTTGGTTCCATTAGAGAAAGAAACAAGCCAAGGATGCCTTTTTATTTTTTCACCAATTTTCCCCCACCATCCTTGAGGGTTATGCCACAAAAGAAGAAGGAAAAGGAGTTGGAGGAGGAGGAGGAGGAGGAGGAGAATGTGCAAGGAAATTTTTTGTGTCGTCTGGAGAGATCATGCTTATGTGCAGACAGAATGAGGCATAATTTATTATCAACTAAAGAATAAATAATGTAGAAATTAGCAGTCATCTTGAATCAAAAACTCTTCCAAGTTAGGAATGAAAGAAAATTTTCTTAATTTGACAGGATTTTTGCCCCAAATCAAGAGGAAGTATCATCCTTAATGGTAAAAACTTGGTTCCATAAGAGAAAGAAACAAACCTAGGATGCTTTTTTATTTTTTCACCCATTTTCCCCCACCATCCTTGAGGGTTATACCACAAAAGAAGAAGGAGGAGGTTAAGGATGAGGAGGAGGAATATGTAAATCAAATTGACTCTCATGTTACCACTTAGGGTTCTTTCTCAGACCTACTATCTGGAAATAATAGAAGAATTCCTTGTTAGATATGTGTCTCAATTTATTTTTTATTTATTTTTTTGTGCGGAAAAGCAGGATTTATTGAGGACAGAAAAACTTCCACAATTTTATTTAGAAACTTTGGTCACAATATCACCACTATGATTTCAGGAGGTCTAAAATGCTAAGAGTTGGGAATTGATTCAGAAAACTATAGGCTTTCATTAAGGTGGTGTTTGTGATGATTACTGCTTTTCTTTGGAAAGATTCAAAATATTACTCAAAAGCTTTCTGTGTCTTTTGAGTGTGCTTGGCAGGATTCGTATTAAGTAAATTTAGAAACTGCCAGTTAGATTTTCGTAGTCTTGAAGAGTCAGAAGTTGGGAGAACTAAGTATGTTTTGAAGCTGATAGACCATATTTGGCTTACCTATGCCTTATTGCAAGAAAAAGAGGTGGAAGAAGCTTAGGTGGCTTGTACAGCAGGTGAAAATTCTGGAATCCAGTGGTATATGAATAATTGTGATTTTCTTTTCAATAGTTGGAAGGAGATAGGGAAAGTAACTTTGGATTTATTAAGATTTCTGGCTTGGAATTTCAGTACCTTGAGTGAGTCCTTAATTTCTGTGAGCCTTCCTTCTCTCATCTTTCAATTCAGATGAAACCTCACAGGAGTTGTAATTATACTTCTCATGGCCTACAAGGCCCTACCTACTGTCTAGCCTCAGTGTGTCCTGTCCTCTCCCTTGTTTGTAGGTTCTGGGTCACAGCATGTTCTTTCTTGCCCCCAAGAACCTCTGCATTTGCCATTCCCTCTCTCTGCCTGAAGGCCAGTCCCATTTTTTGTTTCTTTACATGGCTGCCTTCTTGTCTCTCAGATCTCAGCTTTTAATATTGCCTCTTGAGAGAGACCTTCCTGATTCCCTTATCTCAAGTAGCCTTTTCCCCAGCCCCTGTGCTGTGTCTCAGAACCTTTTTTATGTCCATAGGTTATCCTTATTTGTTACGTTGTTTCTCCCTTTCACATACAAGCACCCTGGGGTTAGGAGCCTTGCTTTTATTCCCTAGTTCATATCTAGTGCCTGGCCTTACTTAGTCTCTGGTCCTTACTAAGTATGCAATAATGTCCCTTAGGCGAGTATGGAATGATGTTTAAAGAGGCATGCATGGCAAAGGGCTTTGCATAACACCTGGTAAATAGGTGTGTAGTTTGTTTCCTTATTTCCTCAGTTCCTTGCCTGGGCTTCTGTCAGCTTGTGAAAGCAACCCAGTTCCTGTAGAATCACCAACACTTCTGCAAATCCCCTCTTTTTGGATAAAGGTAAAGGCAGTTTTAGGTGTGGTGCTTGGTAACACAGTGATCAGAGAGGCTGGGTATGTGGATGAAGGTGGCACTATCTCAACTATACCATGATGGGAGACATGAATAACGTTTGCGGAATTTGCAATAAACTGAGCTACGAGATAGATTACATTCTAGTGATCATGTAATGGTGAATTCCTTTTTATATCATGCCTCATTCATTATATTTATAAATATATTCAGATTTGCTAGCGTTTTACACTGGCTTATTTTTATCTTTCAGATCAAATCATGCCTTCTAACACATATAATTTGGTGGGAGGAAGAAAATAAATTTCTAATCTGAGGAATGTGAGCCCCTTTAAATTATTAGCCCCGGAAAGGCATTGGGATGAAAGAGCAGTCATATCTCACTCCCCCTTGAGCTGAGTAAATCTCTCTGAGTAATCTCTTGAAGCCATTTGCCAGGTGGGCTCCAGACTGACTGATGCCACATAGCTGTGAAATACCATATTCTGGACATCATAACACATGCTCCATAGTTCAACAGCGTATAGCCAATCACTTATCAGTGTTTTATCTGTAACCAATGAGAATTCCTGATGAACAGCTTCGTATCAGTCTGCTTTAAAAACCTTGTAACAAAGGCTGATGGAGCACTCTCCAAGGCGACTTGCAAGTGTCCTGAGCAGCTGTACTCATTTTGGCTTCAGAAACTCTTCAAATTATACGTTGAGGGGGACCAAAAAAACAAAATTATTTGTAAAAAATTGTGTATTCTTGCATGTTTAAACTTTAGTCACCTTCAAAGTACACATTGTTTGATGCAATAAACCTATCAAGATGCCTTTTTCAGTGCTCAAAACAGTTTTTGACATTGTCAATTTTGATGCCTTTTAGTGTTTCTGTCATTTTTTATTTCACCTCTTCTACATCAGCAAAACATTTTCCTTTGAGGAATTCTTTTTATCTGGGGAAACAAAAAAAAGTTGCTGAGGGGGGATCAGTAAATAAGGAGGATAGGGTTATGCCCCTTTTTGGGTCAAAAACTGCTGAACACTTAGCATGGTGTGGGCAGGTGCATTGTCATGATAGAAGAACCAGTCACCTGTTTCTCACAACTCAGGACATTTTTTTCTGCAAATTGTGACGCAACCTTCTCAAAACTTCCAGATAAGAGCTTTGGTTGACTGTTTCAGCTCAAGAAACAAATTTCAAGTGTACTACGAGAGGCTTGCCCTCCAAAAGATAATTCAGATTTTTGGGGGTCTCCCTCATATTTTGTGCTGCAGCCTCTTCCTTTTAGGTCAACATGATGTAGAAAAAATGTAAATTGAAAATCTGTAAGTTGAATGTTTCACCCCAGGACTAGTGTTAAGGCTTATTAACATCTTGTTTGTAGGAAAGATATGGATGAAGTTGAAGAGAAATCTAGAGATGTAATAAAATTCACTGCCAAGAAACTTTCAGTAGACGAAGTCTCACAGTTGGTGATTTCTCCACTCTGTGGTGCAGTATCCCTGTTTGTAGGTGAGTGTAATTTTCACAGCATATCTATTGTCTGTGATTGCACAAGACAATAGAAATTAGCAAGTGCTTTTCATGTTCAGTGTTAATAGGTTTTAGGATACTGAGCAATGAGCCAAGATTACTCACAGTGGTGGGTAGATAATTTTTTGGTTCTTGTTTTATTTGCTTTGGTAACCTTCAAATTAACTTGTATTAAACTGCAAGGCATTTTAAGAAGTAAGATAAAAGTCATGTTAGCAGAGAGGGTTCAATATTTTCCACATATTGAAGGGAAAGTGTACTTGATGATAGTCCTAGAACATAAATATTTTCCTTGTAAGTATCACATGCTAAATATTAGTCAGAAAAGGCATATGACCTAGTTTGTCATATGTGTTTTCAATAAGCTTGCTTCACCAGTATTATTTTATTTCCTTATCATGTTTGTAATAATTTTTGTTTTTCTAATCAAGTCTTGCTTTTAGAATATTTCAAGATAATTTTTAGACAAGTTGTTTTGCTGGTTTACTATTCAAAAATAATTCTTTTTATTATATTAATGTGCTATTTCTATTATAGGAAAGGCCTTATTTTAATAAATTTTTTTTTCTGCTTTTTTTTAGGGACTACAAGAAATAACTTTGAAGGGAAAAAAGTCATTAGCTTAGAATATGAAGCCTATCTACCCATGGCAGAAAATGAAGTCAGAAAGATTTGTAGTGACATTAGGCAGAAATGGGCAGTCAAACACATAGCAGTGTTCCATAGACTTGGGTATGATTTCCTTTATCAATTTAGAAATTAAGTATAGTTGCTTTCCATCTTTGTGCTGCTTCTGGTTCTTGAATCTTTCTTAAAAATTCTATACTACCACTAGGAAGGTTTGTATGTTATTTCTGGAGGACAGAAGGGATGGTTCTCGGTGCTTTCAGTGACTGCTTGTTGGGTTGTAATATTGGGCAAGCTGATGTTGCCCTTGGTGCTGTAACAAAGTGCGCATGTGCCAAGACTTTCAGGCCCTGGGCCTCAGGGCCGTTGCTAATGTGTGCTAAAGGCCTTGAGGCCTCTCGAGAGTTGTTTTGTGGTCTGGACTCTGTTCATATGACAGTCTGTTATAGATGATTTTTTATATAAATGCCTTTGAAAGTCATTGAAATAGTTTGCTTTTTGTATCACTAAAAAGAGAAGAGTTCTGGACTTTAAAAAGAAACCAACTATTTAGACCTCATCGCTCATAGTCTATTAGTTATTATTTTGCTATTAATAACTATAAATTTATTAATAACCAGTAGCTTTATTAATGATTAATGTTATCAGTCCTATTAATTAGCACTTATTGCTATTTAGTATTCTAAATTCTTTGTTATACTTGTCAGGTGTTGTAACTTTGTAGCTCTAGGCACTACTTGGCATTGTGCCTTGTTTGAGGCAGATGTTTGCTGAGTCAGTGAAAGGACTCCTCCATCTTCATGCCCATTAAATGGTTTAGTGGATAGATGCTGACAAATTAGCCTCAACATCAGTCTCAGCATCTCCTCTGCTGAACATAACTGGAATGAGTTAATGTTTTCTAACTGAATGGGATATTTAAGTAAAGTAGAACTACAGCATAGTTCTAAGAATGTGTAACTGGGTTGGTTTTTTTTAATGTGCCTAGCAGATTATTTAACACATATATTAGGAGGTGATGGTAATTTTTATTCTTCATCTTGTTAAAGCTTGGTTCCAGTGTCAGAAGCAAGCATAATCATTGCTGTGTCCTCAGCCCACAGGGCTGCATCTCTTGAAGCTGTGAGCTATGCCATTGATACTTTAAAAGCCAAGGTGCCCATTTGGAAAAAGGTAAGTTAAAAAAAAAAATTCTCATTTTGCCATATGTACCTGATGTTTTCTAGAAATTGTTAGATAAAGGATGGGGAGTAAGAGTGCATACAGAATTTGTGTACATGGGTCTTTATGACTATAAAATCTTATTTTCTTTACCTGTGAAATAGGGCATTTATGTAATATCTCTTTTCCAAGGTTTGTTAAATATGAAATATACATGACCCAAAGAATGCATCACACCCAGTAGGCCTCAGCAAAAGGTAACAGTGAGAATTTCTAGTCTGGAATATACCAGGGATTTGCATATGAAGTCATTTCCTTCCGATTAGAATTTATTTGAATTACATGGTTTTTCTATTGGAGAGATGGAATATTGCCTAGTTATCTAGGCAGTGGCTAAAATAGAAATTCTTCAAGGTAAGAGAGCCTTTTCTTAGAGTTCTTGCTTTTTAGGGGGAAAAAAAGGGTGAGATATTGCTGCCTCTGAGTAAATGCATTGTGAATGGATTTAAAAACACAAATAGGAAGTTCTGGTTTGTTTTCTGTCAATAATTCAAACTGGTCAATAAGAACAAGTAATTCTCTGGTTAAATAGAACATTCTGAAGGGATGAAAAGACCCAACTCTCCAGTTTCTCCCCGGTGTAGCAACAATAGCAGTGGGCTTGCTCTGTACTTGCACAAGTGTATAATTGCATTCCTACATCTAGAATTGCTGACAGCAAAACTGAGTAATTATGATCAGCTCAGTAGATCAGAAGACCAGATCAGTGCTAGGGCTTTTAAAGTGTGAGTCTCTTCTCCTTCCCAGAGGTCTGTTGCCTCAGTCAGTGGTAGAGATAAGAAGTTGGACTCTGAACCTGACCCAAGCCCTGGGAAATTTAGTGACCACATTTTCTGAATAACAGTGGAAGCCAATAGTTATAAGGGAGCACTTTGGGACTGGAGGATAGAATATGTGAAGTAAAACTTCATGATGAAACTCAGACATATGGTTGCTTTGCTAATAACAAGGCTGCCTCAATTTTGATAGAATAGGATGCATGTCCTGGAAGAAGGAAAGGTTCTAAGCCTTCAAAGATGAGCCTCAAGACTAGGTAGTAGGGGTAGCTTTCTTTACCAAGAGGAAAGCGTGGATAGTCAGCAGACAGAAGATAGATGAGAGGGAGACCAGAAAATAAGGGTAAGGGGCAGGAGTTGGGAATATTCTTTTTTAATGCTTTGAGAACTAGCTGAGCTTTCCATTTGCTTTTCTCTGTTCATAGAGTATTGGAGGTGCAGGTGCTCACTTAAATTTGGATTCCTTTCCCTGCAGAAATGGAATCTGACTAGAGAAGGAGAGGAGAAAGTAATACATTCTTCTTCCCCCTCCTTTCCACAAATTATCCAAATTCTTGTCTGGTTCTAGTCCAGCCTGCGCTTTGAGATAATCTGTGATACAGGGAAAGGGGTGGCAGATCTGTCTGTTCATCTGTCTGTCCGTCCATCCATCTGTCTGTCTAATAGAGTCAAACTTCACAGAGCAGCTCATACTAGATTGCCCCTAAAAACTGTTTAAGAACTTCTGCAGGTGGTACTTAATTTAACAGTTAGTAGAAATATCCCATCTACCTTTGAAAAAACATATTTAGAAATATTGAAATAGTAGATGTTTTTGAAAAGAAAAAAGTTTAAAACTAAAGACCTTCTGTCTTCCCCTATATAACCTTGTCAGTGATGTCTCTTGTCATGGCCCCAAGTAGAATTAATTGTGTATTTCTTTCTGTATTGCACTTTGTTATGTTATAGCTCCTTATCTCTCATTTCTGCAATTCAATTGAGAGTCCTTAAGTGTAGGGAATTGTCCATATCTCCTCTCAGTGCCTTATACAAATACTGGATTGTTAAAAGGGGAACAGATTGAACTAGATGGCATATTTGTCTGGTTTATTCAAATGTATTTTGTTTTTATTTATTTAAAGTGGTCTATTTTGAATAACTGTATGGTTTTGTTTTTTAGGAAATATATGAAGAGTCATCGTCATCTTGGAAAAGAAACAAAGAGTGCTTTTGGACAACTAGCGATTAATCCCTTATATTTTTAGAACACTAACTCTTAAATCTGGTAAACTTTTATCATTGACCATGTTTTAATTTTTCTTGTCCCCAAATTTAAATAGTTTACTGAAGCACGATCTCTTATTTTATACCAGTGGGACAAAATGGAGAAAAGGAAGCAAAATAAATGGGTATGTAGGATAAGGGGTTATTTAGGAACTAGACATGGAGGAAGGATTTTGGAAAGAAACAGGATAATTTAAAAGTGAGGAAAGATGTCTGTGGTAGAAATTTCCTTCCATGACTAATTTCTAATTGTAACTCAACTCACATTGAGGTATGAGCCCTCCATTGAATTTAACTGCCTCAGCAGGAATGTGCCCCCCACTCCATCTGCCACTCCCCACCCCAGTCCACAGGTAGAGTTGTTGTCAAGAATGCATTACTGAAATGTTGGCAGAACTGGAAAGTATAAAAAGTCGTTATCAGACTGTCTTGATATTATGTATTTTCGGAACTTGCATATTTAAAAAAATAAACTAAACCCATGATTTAAAGAGTTTAAAAACAGTTTTTTCTGTTTTTTTAAAAATACCTCTAGTATTTCAGAATCTATTGTCTTACCATAAAACTTTTTATATTTTATTAGTTAATATTGTATCAGTATACAAATCAGCATAAAATTGTTGTAAAACTAACTATCAACAAAGTGGTTTGTGTTAAAATGTTAGTTGATGTTTACAATTTTACTCACAACAATTTAAGGAAATTACATTAAGGAAAATAATATACCGAAAGTTATATGATTAGTTATTAAAGCATTTTCAGATAGTTTTCTTTTGTTTGCTTATGCAATATTATCATTAGCGTAGTCAATTAATAGCTAAATTTTCTGTAAGATTTTTATACTAAACAATGAAGCAGTGTTTGATTGGTCCTTTGTACTATCTTGATAGACTTGAGTATTTAAGTCCTGTATAGTTTATTTTGTTTTTAAATTTCCAGCTTTATTGAGGTATACTTGACAAATAAAAATTATATATATTTAAGGTATACAATGTGATGTTTTGATACGCACATACATTGTGAAGTGATAACCATAATCTAGTTAAGTAACATATTTATCACCTCATTATCTCTTTTTATGTGGTAAGAATTCTTAAGATCTACTCTCAGCAAACTTCAAGTAGACACATAGTTCTTAAAGTAATAGAATATTATTGACATAGTTTGGACAGTTAGCATCATCACAAAATTTGCATTATGCATATTAAGAACAAAAACTACTTTCAGACACTAACATTGAAGGTTTTGTTTTTTTTTTCCTTGTTTCTGGGACAAATATGGAATCTAGTAATCCTATTTCTTACATTGAGTGAAAACATTTTTTACCTAAGGAACTCATTTATTCAACAAATACTTATTGAACGCCTGTTCCATGCCAGGCATCCTTCCAGTGATCCTTGTATACCAACCTTAAATACTAAATGACATGGGGAAGATGCATCCTGCCTTGTCTAGGACCTATGGAACAGCCACATTGACTTTAGGAACTTCCTGGTTACTTGATGCCTGTTCCTTGGCCAGTGCAGACAAACCCTCTCCCTCTTTCCTTTACTGAGTAAGGGTTGCCTGTCTGATCTTAGCCTTACCCTCCCAATTCAGTGCTGCTTCCTGCCTTCTACCAAGCTTCAACCTGGCCCCATTGGAGAGCAGGGTGGGGTGTTGGGCAGAGTTTGTTGAGTTATATCTGAAAGCATGTTATGCTGAGGTTACTGGATCACTGTACACATTTCTAGGATTTTGTATACATGTTGTTAATTTGATGTTTGTTTATTATGTTATATGTAATGTTAATATGAGGTATATGTGGATGTCAAGATTTTCTACTCAACTTTTAAAAATTAAATTAAATTTTATTTTGAGTCAGAGTCTCACTCTGTCGCTCAGGCTGCAGTGCAGTGGCACGCTGCTCAAGGCCACCACAGCCTCGACCTGCTGGGCTTAGTCGATCCTTCTGCCTCAACCTTCCAAGTAGCTGGAACTACAGACGCGTGCCACCATGCCCAGCTACTTTTTGGAATTTACTGTAGAGACAAGCTCTCACCAAGTTGCCCAGGAAGGTCTTGAACCCCCAGGCTCAGGCAATTCTACTCAATTTTTTAAGAAGATTTTTATTGAGGATAGTTTTGCTTTTAAAGAACATAGAGCGTTATTTAAATATGTTTTTAAAGAATTATGCCTTCATTAAGTAGGCTCTATTCTAAGTTTGGAACTGAGACTATTGTGCTTTTAAAGTCTTCAATACAGAAAAAGGTGGAGTTAATTTGAGGCATGCTGGAACTGGAATGGAGCGGCCTTGAAAGTTTTCAGTGCATTGCACTGACTGAGATATGGTCTTCATTGTTCATTGCATTCTTAGGATGGCAGAGTTGGTGGTTGAGATGTTCAGGGGTAATATGACTGATGTATATATAGTCTTTCTCTCTTTCTAATGTGGCTGCTCAAGTAATTAGAAGAGTAGCCTTAAAAAAAAATCAGACTTCAGACAGATATCTGCAAGGTTTTAAGTTTGCTTTGAAGCTGTGGCTTTGTGTGATTGCTAGGTAAGTTCACTCAAGAATGGGAAATTTAAATTATTTATATTTCAGGTATTAATGAACAGGTGGCAAAGTGAAAAGAATTTTATCATCTTTGAATGAAAGTAAGAGCAGATGTCCAATGAGTGAACTATTTTGTGGATATTTTTGTCCTTGGGATATGATATTTAGAATCTCAAAATACAAGGGGGGGATCCCCCCCAAATTGAATTTATTTCAAAAAATTTTTTGTATTCTTTTTTTTTTAAAGCTTTTTATTTTAATTTTTTTTGAGTTGGAGTCTCACTCTGTCGCCCAGACTGGAGTGCAGCGGCCGCTCCCGGCCACCGCAGCCTCAACCTGCTGGGCTCCGGCGACCCTTCCGCCTCAGCCTTCCGAGTAGCTGGAACTACAGGCACGCGCTATCACGCCCGGCTAATTTTTTGATTTATTGTAGAGATGAGGTCTCGCCAAGTTGCCCAGGTGGGTCTCGAACCC
>CAUYQG010266231.1:0-10333 GCA_963574415.1 Tarsius wallacei
TCTCTACAATAAATCAAAAAAATTAGCCGGGCGTGGTAGCCCGCGCCTGTAGTTCCAGCTACTTGGAAGGCTGAGGCGGAAGGATCGCCGGAGCCCAGCAGGTCGAGGCTGCGGTGGCCGGGAGCGGCCACTGCACTCCAGTCTGGGTGATCGAGTGGAACTCCAACTCAAAAAAAAAATAAAAATAAAAATAAAACGCTTTTGTAGCCAGGCTCGGTGGCTCAGCCTGTAATGCCGCACTTTGGGAGGCTGAGGTGAGTGGATTGCCTGAGACCGCGGGTTCGAGACCCGTCTGGGCAACTTGGTGAGACCTCATCTCTACAATAAATCAAAAAATCAGCTGGGCATGGTAGTGCATGCCTGTAATTCCGGCTACTTAGAAGGCTGAGGCGGAAGGATCGCTGGAGCCCAGCAGGTTGAGGCTGCAGTGGCCGGGAGCGGCCACTGCACTCCAGTCTGGGCGACAGAGTGAGACTCCAACTCAAAAAAATAAAAAACAAAACAAAACAAAAAAACGCTTTTGTAAACATAAATTTAATGACTGTCTGATATTATATTGTATGGATGTACTACACTATAATTTCCTTTTTTTTTCAATCTTCAAAAATTTTAAAAATTTCTATGGAATGAAATTCATCCTTTTGCTGTATAGTTCTACAAGTTTTCTCAAATGCAAAGTCAGAAGCATTACTACCTCAATCAAGATATAAAGCATTTCCATTTCCTCAAAATTCCCTTGTGCTACCCTTCTGGAGTTAACTCTTCCACCAGCCCCAAACCCTAGCAGCCACTGATCTGTTCTCTATCCCTTATAGTTTTGCCTTTTCCAGAAAGTAAGAACTATGTAGCACATGGGCTTTTGAATCTGGCTGTGTTTATTCAGCATAATGCATTTGGGATTCATCTACGTGGTTGTGTGTTGTATGTATCTATAGCTTATTCCTTTCACTGCTGAATAGTATCCTATTGTATGACTGTATCATGGTTTATCTATTCATCACTTGGGTTGTTCCCACATTTTGGTAATTATAAATAATGCTGCTATGAACATTTATCTATAGGTTTTTATGTAAACATAAGCTTTAATTTCTCTTGGATAAATTCCTAGGTCCTAGGAATTGAATTGCCGAGCAACATGGGTGGTATATATTTCACTCTAAAAGAAACTGCTAAATGGCTTTTCAGTGGCTGTAGCATTTTGCATTTCTACCAGCAAAATATGAGCCAGTTATTCTCATCCTTATCCACACTTGATTTAGTCATTTAAAACATTTAGTCACTCTAGCAAGTGTGTGGTAGCCTCTCATGTGGTTTTAATTTGCATTTGCCTAATTTAATTGCAACTAGTGGTGTCGAGCATAACTTCCTATCTTTCTTTGCCATCCATATATCTTCTTTGGTCAAGTATCCAAATCTTTTACCCATTTCAAATTGAGATGTTTGCTTTTTGAGAGTTCTTTATATATCCTACATGTAAGTCCTTTGCCAAATATATTATTTTCAAATATTTCTCCCATTTTGTGGATTGTCTTTTCATTCTCTTATAAAGTGCACAAGTTTTTAACTTGATTAAATTCAACTTTTTTTTTTCCTTATGGAGCATGTTTAAAGTCACAGATATTTCCTTCCATGTTTTATTTTAGAAGTTTTATACTTCTATATTTTATATTTGTATTTACAATTCATTTTAAATTAATTTTTTATAAAATATGAAAAATAAGTTGGCATTTGGTTTCTTATATCTAGATTAATTGTGGTATTAGTCTAATTGTTCCAGCACCATTTGTTGAAGAGATAAACCTTTCTCCACTGAATTGTCTTGGCATACTTATCAAAGATCAAGTGACAATATTCATGTGGTTCTGTTTATGGACTGTCTTCCAGTCCATTGATCTACATGTCATTTCTTTCTTGTATCTAACAGTGTAGTTCTAAATTAAGTCCTGAAATCAGGTAGTATGAGTTTTTCAATTTTGTTCATCTTTTTTTTCAGAATTGTTTTGGCTATTCTATTTTCTCTCCTTTTATATTCTATTTCCTTTCCCAGCACTTTGGGAGGCCCAGGTGGGAGGATTGCTTGAGCCCAGGAGTTTGAGAACAGCCTGGGCAACATAGCAAGCGTTCGTCTCTACAAAAAAAAAATAAAAAAATTAACAAGGCATAGTAGCTCGTACTTGTAGTCCCAGCTACTCAGGAGGCTGAGGTGGAAGGATCACCTGAGCCCAGGAGCTCCAGCCTTGGTGAAAAAGTAAGACCCCGACTCAAAAAAAGAAAAAAAAAGAAAAAAGAAAAATGGTGGTATCTTTATTGGGATTATGTTGCATCTATAGATAAGTATGAGGAGAATTGACATCTCCACAATATTGAGTCTCTGATCGATAAACACGGTGTATATCTTCATTTATTTTGGTCTTTAATTTCTTTCGTCACTTTTTTATATTTTTAGCACATAGGTCTTGCAAGTATTTTGTTAGCTTATATCTGTATATTTTTTGTGCAATTGTAAATGGTCTTATATGATTTTTAAAAATTACAGTAGCTTATTACTGGTGTATAGAACTAACATTGATATTTGTATATTGACCTGATATTCTGGTGTATAGAAATAACTTTGTTATTTGTATATTGACCTGATATTCTACAATCTTGCTAAACTCACTTATTAGTTCTCAGAGCTTTTTTGTAGATTCATTGGAATTCTCTAAAAGACCATCATGTTATTGGTAAATAGAAACCGTTTTAGTTCTTTTTTTCCAATTTGTATTGTCTTGCTTTATCACACTGGCTAGGACTCCTAGTACAATACTGAGTAAGGGTGGTGAGAACAGACATCTTTGCTTTGTTCCCAATCTTACAGGAAAAGCTTTCAGTTTACTGGAAATTTGAAAAAAAAAAATATTCTCTACTACATGCAAAGTTATCTGTTGGACCAGGCTTATTTAATTGCTTCATAATATTACATCGTGTGATTATTCCATATTTTATTTTACCCATTCTTTTGTCAATGGTTCATTGTTGCTTCCAGATTTTTGCTATTATTAACAGCAAACAGCTGTTATGCACATTCTTATATTAATATTGTGTTTAGATTAATAGGCATATTTGCCAATTTTTTTGCTTACCATTCCTTCTTGCATCTCAAACTTTCTTTATGGAATTATTTTTTTTCCCTTGAAGTAAGTCCTTTAGGAATTTATCCTCTAGTGAGGGTCTGTCAATCAAACCATCTATTTTTATTTATCTATAAATAAAGCAAACCCCCTTTAAGTGATAGATTTGCTTGGAAACTTGTTGTAGGTTGATGTTTATTTTTGATCAACACTGGAAAGTGTATGCTACTGTCTTCTGCTTTCCACTGTTGCTGTGGAGTAGCTGGTTGTCAGTCTCCTTACCATTCTTTTGTTGACAACCCACTGTTTTCTCTGTCTTTGTCCCTAGAGCACCTAGGGTGCCATGTTGCCAACCATGAAAGTCTCTTGTCTTCACCTTTTATCTTGCCTTTATTTCCTTCTTACTCTCTCCTTCTGTTTCAAAAAGGCCATGATTTCCTGGCCTGATTTCCAAAATTGTATATAGATACAATTTTATTATATTATTTGTAGAGAATGCTTTTATAGGTACTTTTCTTCTGAGTGTGATTTTGTCAGGTGAAGATGAGTGGAGAGACATGTAAGGCAAAGGAAAAGGCGTCTGCCCAAGTATGGAGGAGAGAGAGAGCCATGCACGAGGTGGGCTGGGAGGTGCTATGTAGGATATAATCAGACTGGGCCTGAAGAGGGGTGTGGTCACACCGGGTACCACAAACCACAGGGGAAAGCCAGATGCAGTGTTCTAGGGTAAGTAGCAAGGCCATAGAGACGGGCCCCACGAGAAGGCTCTTATTATCTGACACATTCAAGTGTGGCCAATAAGCTTTAGCCTCAGATATTTTCTCAAACCAGGTTCATAGGCCAAGTGAACATCTTCAGGTTTACCTGCATATGAGATGACAGAGAACAGGGAGGCCTGGCGGGGATGAACAGATGAAAGGAGTAAAATGAGAAAAAGGAGGGGACAAAAAGAGGGAAACAAGGAAGAAGGAAGAAAGCAGGGCAGACAGAAGACTGGGCAAAGGAGCCCAGTGTCCTGTCCCCTGGAAGCATTGTGGGAGCTGTGGAGAGTGGGTTACCTCAGAGGGTAACCATGCTGGTGGATTTCTAACTCTGCAGAGAGGTCCACAAGCCCTGGAAAATCCTGGCATCCTTCCCCAAAGGCTATGAAATGATCATGGAATATCTGCTCCGGAGACTGACTCTGCACCAGAGCGCACAGGGCCAGGAGGCCAGCCACAGAACAGAGATCTCTCCCTTGATTGTATGGAGGGACCAGTGGTGGGGGATGGGTGGGAGCTGGGAGAGGACTCTCTGCTGTTTTGGACCCTTCGGGCCTTGACCTTTTAGGTATTAGTGTTTGGTGGAACAACACTGGGTCTTAGGGTTGGGTTGGAGGGAGGATTTTCTTCTGTCAGAGACAATAGAACTGTATTCCCAACTCCTCACTAACTCAAGGATGATGGGAGAAAAAAATAGCCACCATGATCATGAGAACACTTTAAAACAACGGCATTCTAGAAATTGCCCTGTATGTTTCTGGCTCACATGAATTTCATCTCACTTGCTCTAGCAGCATGGGTTTTCCTGGGCAAGCCCATCTTGGTGATTGGGTATGGGAAGATGTTTCCTAGCAACAAGACCTAAGAGTTGAAGATAAAACTGAGAACGCCCCCTCTCCCCTCCTCATCCCCAGGCCACCAGGGCCATCCATGAGCTCCTGCTGGAACCGAGTCGGCGGATGGAAGTGCAGGCCTTCTTTGCCTCCTTGTTTATGGCCTTGCTGTTCCAGGTCTCCTTTTTTGTGGTCAAAGGGGGTACTGAAACCATCCAGGATCAGCAACATGTAATTGAATGGGTGGACCCTGTAAGGTAACTTTGGCTCTTGGGCCTTTTACTAGTGACTGTGTTCATGGACTTAGCTCCCTTACCAGGCTTGATCCCAGCCTGCTGGGCCCAGACACCTCTTTTTACATCCTCTTGCTAGGGCAGTTAGCATATTCTCCATCATTTAAATGAGCATATAGTTTGTTCCCCCCACATCATGTCAAGATGTCTTCCTGGACTTCTGGCTTACTAGGCTAATGCAGAGATTCTGTTCCAAGTGAGATCAGTGCATCATAAACTGATAACACAGAACAACGCATCTGGGTTCACAGTCCTGGATTGCATTCCCTGCACTTCTGCTGGCTTCCTGTGTCACCTTGGAGATGCCATGTCCCTCTCAGCCTTGGCCGCCTCATTTGTAAAATGTTAGCCTGGGTCTCTGTGGTGTTATGATGTATCTATTGGTTTTCACCCATAGTTCCTGGCTTATACTCCCATTGCCTTTGTGACAGTCTTTCTTTATAACGTTGGGGCACTTTAGGCCTCAGATGCAGCCCTCAGAAAACAGAATCTCTCTCCCTCTCTGACAGTCTCCTGTTTTCCTTTCACCTGCCCAAGGCAGGACTCAAATCTGATTGTGGGCCAAAAGACCCTCATTCCAGAGAGGGTCCTCCCTGCCCCATACCCTGGGGAAGGAATGCTGCACAGAGATGCCAAGAAGAATCTGAACAAACAGGTCTTGCTGAGTTTTCCTACTCAGTCTATTAGTATGCAATCACACCCTTTTCCTCCTCTCATACTTCTACATGGTTGTCAATCATGCCTATGTAATAAAGCCTCCATAAAAACACCAGAGGACACAGTTTGGGGAGCTTCTGAATAGCTGAACATGTGGAGGTTCCTGGAGGGTGGAGGACTGGGAAAGGCATGAAAGTTCTACGTCCCTTCTCCCTGCCTCACCCTATGCAATTCTTCATCTATCGCCTTTGCAATATCCTTTATAATAAGTTGGTAATTGGGTTTTCCTGAGTTCTGTGAGCCACTCCAGCAAATTAATCAAACTCAGAGAGGGGGTCATGAGAATTCCAACTTGAATCTGGTTGGTCAGAAGTTCCAGAGGTCCAGACTTGCGACTGGTGTCTGGGCCGGGTGGGGGACAGCCTTGGGGGCTGAGCCCTCACCCTGTGGGATCTGACACTGTTTCCAGGTAGATAGTGTTGGGATTGAATTGGAGGATGCCTGTTGGTGTCCGCTGCTTGGTGCATGAGGAAAGCCCCCAAATTTGGTCACAGACGTCTTTTCCTGTGTTGGTGATTGTGGTGGTGGTGTGAGAACAGAGGAAAAATCGATTTGAGAGAGTTTTTTCACAACAGTCTCTAAGGCTGTTCCACCACCAGCAGTTCATGATTCTGAGGGCAGGTGACTGGGGAGTGAGAGGAACCAGGATGGTGGATGACTTCCTGTCTGCTTTCTGCTTGTTCCCCAGTTGTACTGTGGAGGCCCTGAAGACATTGTTGCAGAGTTCTGGGTATGGAGACCTTATGTCTTCTGTTTATAAACTTGAGGTCTGGGGGCTGCTCATCAATCCCAAAAGGCACTATGATGGAGTCACTCTGCTGGCCAGGTGAGGGGCACCCGGGTCCCTGGTGGAAGGCCCTCCCATTGCCTGGTCTGCGTCTGCCACCCAGGCCTCATCCTGAGCACTGTGCTCTTGTTGGCAGGTCCATGGTCATTAACAACTGTTGGCACAATTGCCCCATCTTCAGCCTCCTCATCAGGATCCTCCAGGACCCAGACTGTGAGAATCACTTAACAGCCCTTGTGTTCCTGTTGGAGGTGACTGGCTCTTGGTGGGAGGAGGGTAGCTGAGGGTGGTCTCTCAGGAAGGCAGCCACACCCAAAAGATGGTTCCAGGAAGGCCGCTGGGAAGAGCAGGAAGCCTGGTTTACTGCCAGGAAGGGTTGGGGAACATTGCTAATGACACTTTATTAGGTGACCTTGAGCCATGGGCTTTGTTTCCTCCTTGAATCTCAAGAAGGTTTGACTCTACCTTGACCTTCTGGAACAGCACAGCTCTTTTCCTCAGCCACCCCAACCTTGAGCAGCTTTTTAAAATTAATCTTTGCTCAGAATTCCTGATTGGCTCAATATAGTTCCACCTGATGGAAAAAAAAAAAAGAAAATGTAGAGAATATGGAAAAGTATATCAATAATTATAAAACCCTTAATAATCACAATACCCAGAGGAAACTACTTTCAGCTTTTTGCCGGTATGAAGAGGTATGTGCGTGTGGTGAGTGTGTGTGTATGTGTTTGTGTGTGTGATGAGATCATTCCCCACTCATATTCTGTGTCCTGTATCTTCCTATGTCATTACGTGTTCTTTGTCTACATTCATTTTGATGGTGATATACTATTTCATCACAAAGATGTTCTGTAATCTATTGGGCATTCTGTTTCTCATTTTACACTATTATAATCAACACCGTAAAGAACTTCTCTGTTCAAAGTTTTTGCTCACATTTCAGATTATTTCCTTAAATAGTGAATATAAGTGGAAGTATTGGTTGAAAAAGTATGAATGTCCTCATAACTTTTGACATGAGTGCCAAGTTGCTTTCCAGTAAAGTTGCACAAATTTAGATTTCTACCAATGGTGTGTGGGAGAATTTCAGAGTTTCTGGCCCTCTGCAGCTTTATTCTTTCTATCAGTCAATCTATCTATCTATCTATCTGTCTATGAGTTGAGTTCTCACTCTAATGCCCAGACTGGAGTACAGTGGTTTGATCATAGCTCAATGAAGCCTTCATCTCCTGGGCTGAAGGGATCCACCTTCTTTAGTCTCCCAATTAGCTGGGACTACAGGTGTGTACCACCATACCCAGCTGATTTTTTGCAGAGACGAAGTGTTAATATGTTGCCCAGGCTGGTCTCAAACTCCTGGGCTCAAGCAGTCCTCCCACCTCAGCCTCCCAAAGTGCTGGGATTACAGGCATGAGCCACCACACCTGGCCCCTAGCACAGCTTTAAATAGGTATCTTTAAAAATCTAAGTTACTTGGTTTTTATTTTATTTATTTATTTTGACAGAAGCAGGTCTACTTTTGAACATAACCACAGAAATAAAAGACAAAATAATACTAATACTAGGATGTAAACAGATATTAATGTGTTGTCATGAGCCCTTATATGGCTTATGGGACATAGGTGTCTTGCTGGAAGGTGCCCACTGCTATGTGCCAAAGTGTGCATGTTGGTATGGGGTGCTGAGATGCACATGAAATGACATGAGTGTTGTTGGCAGAACTGCTCAGGACGCGGAATTTAAGACATGTAGAATGGGAAAGGGATGCCTTAGTGAAGTGGGTCTCAAGTGTTCATGAACATCACATCACTGGGGAAGCTTTTTAACATGTAGATTGCCAGGCTGTGTCCCCAGAGACTTGGAGTCAGTAGGTCTGGGTAAGACCCAGAAGTCTTCATTTTCTAAAAGTACTTCAGCGGTGGTTATAGAACAGGCAGTCCTTGGACAGGAGGCTACCTTGAGATGACTGTCACTCTCTTTAGAGCAGTGCTTCTGAACCCCGGGGCTGCATACTAGAATCCTCTGGAGAGCTTTAAGCAATACTACTGCCAGCCTGCCACCCCTCCCCCATTCCCTGCCTAGTTATTTTATATGAATTGGTCTGGTATGGAGGTCCAGGCACCAGTTTGTTTTATTTTATCTTTTTATTTTTTTTGAGTTGAAGTCTCACTCTGTCACCCAGACTGGAGTGCAGTGGCCGCTCCTGGCCACCGCAACCTGGACCTGCTGGGCTCCAGCGATCCTTCTACTCAGCCTTCCAAGTAGCTAGAACTACAGGTGCGTGCTACCACGCCTGACTAATTCGGTTTGTTTTAGAAGCCTCCAAATTTAAAACTGTGTTCTAGAAACACAGCTAGGATTGAGAACAACTCTAAAAGTTTCCCCTAATGCATGATGTCCAGTGAAAACAAGTGGACACATAATTGGGCATCTGTTCGTCTGCCACCCTGATTGCAGTTTCAGGCTGAGAAGGGGCTAAGGGGTCAGCATACTTGGGAAAAGTCTCAAATGGGCACCTGAACAAGAGGTGAGTGAACCCTATTCTCAGCAATTAAAGGGAAAACCAGCCAGGTGCCACAGTGGCGCACATCAGTAATCCCAGCACTTTGGAGGCGGAGGCAAGAGGATTGCCTGAGCCCAGGGGTTCGAGAACAACCTGAGCAACTTCATGAGACATTGTCTCTCCAATGAACAAAAGAAACTTGCCAGGCATGGTGGCATGTACCTGTAGTTCCAGCTACTTGGAAGACTGAGGCAGAAGGATCGCCTGAGCCCAGCAGGTCAAGGCTGTGGTGACTGTGAACGTGCCACTGCACTCCAGCCTGGGTGACAGAGTGAGACTCCAACTCAAAAAAAAAAAAAAAAAAAATAGAAAGAAAAGGAGGGGAACCAGCAGGCTCTAAGGTGGAAAACCAGCAGGGTTTTAGGTACCAGCCAAGAAGGGCTGAGACCTGTGGGAGACCATGCTGGGAGCCTCTTGGTATTCCACAGCCTTTGTAACTCCTGTTTGTTGTTTTGTTACCTTCATTCATTTCCCTGGGATGACCATAGTGGAAATATTTAAGACAGAAAAGCCTGTGTGTTTTTCTTCAATGTACCCAAGAAACAGGGGAGCTCAGTTACTTTCGTTCTGTTTTGCTGTTATTTTAATTCTTACTGTAACTGTTAAAAAGGTATTATTACCACTGTTTTGTAGAAGTTGAAACTGAGGCTCAGCAAATTTAAGAAATTGCTTACTTGCTTAGCTAGAAAGTAAGTTAGGGTGGATCTGCCTGGCTGCCAATCAAAGATAAGTGAACACTGCTGTGATGTCTCTGGAAATGTCTTTGCCGTTAGGGTAGCCTAGTAACATAAAAACATCCATTCATATGTGCTTGTATGCATGCATGCAAAAGCAGGTGCATGTATTTTAAATGTATTCAATTAACTTTTGTCTCTTTAAATGTTATTTTAAGTAATCTATATACACATACAATTTTATACAAATAAAATCATGCATACTGATTTTATTTTATTTTTAGAACAAAGGTCTCGCTCTATCACCCAGGTTTTCCTACTTTTGCCTTGTCTCTTCCTATCACAGTAAACTTACATCCTCACCTCTTCATCTTCCAGGTATCTCAGATGCAAGCAACCAAACATGTATCATTCTCTGTCCTCAAATAGTCACACACACACACACACACACACACACACACACACACACACACACAATGTTGCCAGATTGTTTTCCAAAGAAGAAATAACAATTCACAGGCTAGGCTTAGTGGCTCACACCAGTAATCCTAGCACTTTTGGGAGGCAGAGACAGGAGGGTTGCTTGAAGCCAGAA
>CAUYQG010266252.1:0-15448 GCA_963574415.1 Tarsius wallacei
TGGCACCCCTGTCTACAATTGACTTCCCACCGTAGTCCTTTGCCCTCCCTCCCTCCCCACCACTGCCAGGCTCAACAGTTCAGTTGGAGTACTTTTTTTTTTTCCAAATAAAAATCTGATGGTGCCACTTCTTGGAGGAAATACCTTTCAGGGCTCCCCATGGCCCTCAAGATGAAGTCCAAACCCCTAAGCCTGGGATGCAAGCCCTGGGTGACCTAGCCCTGGCTCACCTCTGCTGCCTCATCTTTTGCCACTCTCATCTGCCCTCTATACTCTCCCTGAAGAAAAAAACAACTTGCAGTCCTGCAAACATTCCAAATGTTCACATTGCTCCCCCTCCACTGCCTTCTTCACCTAATTCAGATCCTAGCTTAGAGGTCACCTCCTCCAGGAAGCCTTCTGATTTCTTCCTCATCTACTAAGGCTTAAGGGCTACTCTCCAATTTGCCTCATAGCATCTAGTGTTTATCCTAATCACAGCATTCACTGTGCTGTGTTCCATATACCTGTTTTCAGTCTGTCATGTGACACATTCCCTCACCCCTCCCCGATTACAGTCACATCAACAGGGTCTGTGTCTCATTCACCTCTGAATCCTTGACCTAGCACAGTACTTGCTGCTGAACTTGTGCCCAATAAATGTATGTTGAATGTATGACCAAACAGAAACTGGTGACCATCTTGATACATAAACTTTTTCCATACTGAAGATTATCTCCTTTGAACAGATTCCCAGAAGTTGAGAATTACTGAATCAATGGGTTTGTCTAGTGAAAGCTTTCAATTCCCCCAGCTAAGTTGTTTTCCAAAAGGCTTTGTAATTTTCATTCCCATCAGCAAGTGTCAGAGTGCCTATCTCACTGTATTCTTGCAGCTTGGCTATTTCCATTATGTCTTTTTTTTTTCTTTAAATTACTTTATTTTATTTTAAAGATGTGGGGTACCATTCAGGGTTAGATATACATTATGTCTTTTTTAAAGGTGCTCATTTTATAGGCAAACCATTCCACCTTGTTCTAATTTGTATGTATTTGATTACTGGTGAGGGTGAACCTTTTTCCATATATTTGCCTACTGAATGCATTTCTTTGAGGATCTACCTGTTTATGTGACGTGGAAGCTGTTAAGGCAGGTTGACATTTTTTACAGATGACTCTGGGGGTTTTGCAGGAAGTAGCTGGAAGCAGGAAGGATGCTCCTTCAATGATCCTGGTAATAGATGAGCAGGCCAGGGGCACTGTGGGGCCCCCTCGGGAAGAGCAGGAGGGGCAGAGAGCAAGGAGGCCAAGTCCACCCAACCTGGGGACTGGTGGGTGCATAGCGGGAGGGCTTGGAGAACACCTAGGTTTCTGTCTTGGCCAGGTGAATAGAAGGAGGTGCCATGTGCTGAGAAGGTGCCCCACTGGACACATACACACACCTGCAAGGTGGTTCTCAGAGCTCTTTACTAGATATACCTGCTGAGGAATGGTGCCATGGGGTAGCAGAAAAGACTGGGCAGGAGGGTCTTCTTGAAAGAGACCAGGAGGAGCCAGATTTTGGAAGGATTTGCAGGGCAAGAAGTGGAGACAGAAGGCTGTCCAGGGGACGACAAGGGTCTGTTCTGGAAGAAAGATCATCATCATCATAAGCTAAAGTTTAGCGAGTTATTACAATGTGCAAGGCCTTGTTCTCATAACTTATTTTGTGGGCACTCAACGTCCATAACAGCCCTCTTAGACAGATATTATTTTCCCCAACTTATAGATGAGGAGACTGACATGCAGAGGGCCAGACCTTGCCCAAGGTCGGATAGCTAACGAGTGGTGGAGCTGTAATTCAAACCTGAGGATCTGGCACCTTACCATGTTGTTCCAGTCTCTCTAGCGACATGAGCACTCCACGGCAGAGGGGTGATGGGAGGAACTCCCCAGGAAAATCTTATTAAGATTCTCAACACTTGAAGCCCTTTCTGGAAAACAACTAACCATGGATGAATCCCAAAGCCCACTCCTTTGAGCCAAGAACAGGGTTGTGGAGCTCCTCTGGCAGAATTTGCTCAGCCTGGTGACTTGAGCTGCCAGAGACACGTGGTCTCTGACCACACCCAGCCCAGCAACTCTTCTCTAAGTCCTAGAGAGCTCTTAACTCCTAGTTATTAAGCAACAAACAGCCCACATCCTCTCACAGCCTCTCCTATCCAAGGTCAGTTCCACCCCAGAACCAGGCTAAGCACCCTTGTCCCCCAAACCTGCCCAGAGTCACACCCTGCAGCACTGCTGAAGAAAGCAAAGGATCAGACATCTAAATGCTCATCCTAAGGGCCTGGCTAGGTGAATTATACTATCTCCAGCCCATGGCATCCTAGGCAGCAGGACAAAAGGGGAGGGATGTCTTTAAGCAACAAGATGGAATAACCTCAGAGATGGGACAGTCAGTGAAAAGCAAAAGGTGCAGGACAGCATGCCCACTGTGATGCCATTTGTGGGGGGAAAGGAAAGCAGACGAGCAAGTATTGCTACCTTACTGATATTTGCCTGTATATGCACAATCTTCTGAAGGAAATGCAAACTGGTCACACTGGCTGCCTCCAGGCAGAGAAACTAGGTGGCCGGAAACAGGAAAGGCTTTCACTATATATACTCTTCTACCCCTTTGAATGTCTGTACTGTGTGAATAGGATATATTCGTATTTATTTATTTATTTTGAGTTAGAGTCTCACTCTGTTGCCCAGGCACTGAGTGCAGTGCTCAGGGCCGCCACAGCCTCGACCAGTGGGGCTCAGGCCATCCTTCTGCCTCAGCCTTTCAAGTAGCTGGAACTATAGGCAGGCACCATCATGCCTGGCTAATTTCTTGATTTACTGTAGAGATGAGGTCGCGCCAAGTTGCCCAGGTTGATCTTGAACCCATGAGCTCAAGCAATCCTCTCACCTCAGTCTCCTAAAGTGCTGAGGTTATAGGCATGAGCCACGACACCTGGCCTATATTCGGATTTAGAAAACAAAATGAAATTAACATTATACAAATAATTTCTCATACATGTGTGTATATAGTGTGTATATTTGTAAATGAGTTGCTGGTGCCCCTCCCCCCAGGGCATGGAAGAGAATCTTCTGGCGGCAGATCCTACTTGCACTTGGCCTATTAGGCCTGTTCCTGTATGGGCTCCCCATAGTCAGGTAAAAGCCTCTTCCCCCAGCATCTGAGGTGGGACTACCAGGGTCAGGGTTAAAGTGGATCATTCCACCTGCCTCCTTGAGGGACGGGGTGGGGGGATAGGGCTAGCTCAGCCTCGGCAAGGGTCCTTGTGGGCTCCCTCTCCTTGTATGGAGCAAAATGAGAGGGCTCCTGGACAGGTTGACGTGCCCCTCACTGATGTCCCTACCCCACAGGAATCTGGAAGTCCTCATCCCCATGGGTGTCTGTCCTTTGGCCACAATGTCCCTGCTGAGAGACAATTTCACGGGTGTCCTGCGTCCCTGGTAAGGAGCTACCATCCCTCTCACTCCAAGAGCACCCCCGAATCCTACAGAGCTCTTCCCCATGTCCCTGCCCTCTTCATAGCCACCACCCCAGCAGAGCCAGGTGCTCCAGCCACCAACTCCGGCGGCCCCATATCTCCCAGTCCTCTGTCTCTGTTGTTCTGAACTAGGGGCTACTAGGGGCTTCTAGGGGCAGGAACTAGGTCTGATCTGTCTGTGGGTCTCTAGGGCCCAGCACTGGGGAGGTGGCAGTGAGCATGTGCCGAGTGGGTAGATGAATGGAGCTGTCTCTCATCCCTGCCCTGGCCAGGATCCGGCCTGAAGTCCTGACCTGCACCCCCTGGGGGGCCCCCATTATTTGGGATGGCACTTTCGACCCAGATGTGGCCCAGCAAGAGGCTGCACAGCAGAAACTCACCATTGGGCTGACTGTATTTGCTGTAGGCAGGTAAGGCCTGGGGAGGGGAGCAGTGCTGTCCAGGCAGGGAGTGGGAGGGTGTGCATGTGATGCAGGAGGTGGGGCACCCTGCTCCCCTGTGCCACAGGATCCCAAAGTTAACTAAAAGGCAAAGGCAACGCCCCTTGTCCCAGACTCCCAGAGTGCAGCACCATCTTCCTCCTCCTTCCTCTGGACACCAGCACCATGGAGTGCAGCCAACACACGCAGCCAGGGGCTCAGAACCATGTCTAGAAAGGCCTGGGGCCAGTCCACCTGGAGGCACCGGGTTTGTGGTGAGAAAATAATGGAGTCTTCCAGGAAAGAGTGGTAAAAGGAGGGGGAGAGTGACTGGGTAAGCAGAGGAACAATCTGCTGCAGTAAGTGCCCACTGGGGGTCAGTGGTGCAGGTGCACAATGTGGGAGGAGGGGGTGCCAGGCAAGTCCAATGGAGGGAGAGGGGCTGGGGAGCTGATAGATTTCACAAGGGAGTGAATCTGAGCCGGCAAAAGAGGGGATTAAAGACAGGAAGGGGGTGACATACTGAGAAAGTGGGGGTTCACCAAATTAGAGGACTCACTGAGATAGGATCGTTTGGGGGGGGCACAGGTAATCAGAGTAAATGAGCTAGAAGAATGAAGTCCTTACAGAGTAGGGCAGACACAGATGATGACCAAGCAAGTGACTGAGGAGGGCACAGTACAGAATCACTGCAGGAGAGGTGGTCAATCAAGGGGCTGAGGGCCCGGGCAATGGTTGGGCCTCCAGATATGGAGAAAGAACCAAGATCGGTAGGTAAAGAAGAAATGGCAAGGGCACTGACTTCCCCATTATGGATAGGAGGGGCTGTCCAAGACAGGTGTTCACCTTCCAGAAGTGACACAAAGGGCACTTCTGGCTAAGAGGGGCAGTCATATCCTACAACCCTGAGGCCCAGAGAGGTAGAGTTTCATGCAATTAAGGGAAGCGTGTCCAAAAATGGAACAAGCTGCTTCGGGAAGGCAGTGAGAGCTTCTCAAACAGGAAGAGATACCCGAAAGGCTGGGGAAGAAATTTTTTTTGTCACATACCGTAGACAACTAACTCTGTCCCCTATGCCCTAGAAACAGAGAAAGCCAAGAGGGCCACTGAAGGGTAGGGCAAAAAGGACCCATGGCTGACCGACCCATGGACCAGGTGGGCAGAACTGCTGGGCCACTTGGGGCCTTGGCCCCTCCCAGGGCCTCGATGCCCCCTCTTCCATTATGAATGCCAAGTAGGGTGTTCCTGCACCAGTCCTAGGGGTCAGAGTCTCGAGGTACAGAAATTCTGGGATCCTGAGGTCCTGCATTCCAAGATGCTCTGGGATGCTGAAGTTTCCTACGTCTCTGGTTCCAGTTTTCCAAGCTACACCAGGAATGCAGCAGGTGCGGGAACAGGCACAGGTTCCAAATCCTGGCTCTACCACTTACTAATTGTGCATATATGTGACTAAAGGTCTTTAAATGAGATTTTGCACAATGACTTAGAATAATGTCTACCACATGATACATGTTCAAGATTAGGCACTGCACTGTTACTATTATTTTCAAATCCTAGGATCCCACAGTCTGTTAATAAAGCACCCAGCTTTATAGCTCATATAATAATTTTGTGGGTCAGGAATTCAGACAGGGTTCAGTAAGAAGGGTTCCTCACTGCTCCCAAATGTCTGAGTCTCAGTTGGGAGACCAAATGCTGAAAACCAGTGGGGCACCTCTCTCTCCAAAGTCTCTCTACACGGTTAGCTTGGGCTTCCTCACACCATGACAGCATCAAATTCCGGGACTTGTTAAATGAAAGCTCAAGGCGCTAAAGAGAGTCCTCCAAAGGACCACAACAGGGCAGGTGTGGCAAACAATCTACAAACAAGGACAGGAGGGTCTGGAGTTCAACGGACTGCTGTGGGGGGACCAAGCAGTAGGAATGGGGTTGGGGGGACCAGGCAGCTTGAATGAGGGTGGTGGGGGAAGACCAGGCAGCGCGATGGGGATGGTGGTGGGGGGAGACCAGGCAGCGTGAATAAGGGTGGTGTGAGGGGACCAGGCGATGTGAATGGAGGTGAGGAGGAAACGGCAGCGTGAATGGGGGTAGTGTGGGACCAGGCCGCAGGAACAAGGGAGGTGTGCGGGACCAGGCAGCGCGAATGGGGCGGGGGCGGGAGGACCGACCCAGCCGCGCAGGCGCCACTTTCGGCTTGACCTTGGCGCCCCGCCCCGCCCTGCCCGCAGGTACCTGGAGAAGTACCTGGCGCGCTTCCTGGAGACGGCCGAGCAGCACTTCATGGTGGGCCAGCGCGTGGTCTACTACGTGTTCACCGAGCGGCCGTCTGCTGTGCCGCGTGTGGCGCTGCGCCCGGGCCGCCGGCTGCTCGTGGAGCGCGTGGCGCGCGCGCGACGCTGGCAGGACGTGTCCATGAGGCGCATGCGCACGCTGCACGCGGCG
Source organism: Tarsius wallacei (assembly GCA_963574415.1). Classification (NCBI taxonomy): domain Eukaryota; kingdom Metazoa; phylum Chordata; class Mammalia; order Primates; family Tarsiidae; genus Tarsius; species Tarsius wallacei. The sequence goes on from CAUYQG010266252.1 coordinate 6,364, forward strand.
CTGGGCGGGCGGCTGGGCCGCGCGGCGCGCTTCGTGTTCTGCATGGACGTGGACCAGCACTTCAGCGGCGCCTTCGGGCCCGAGACGCTGGCCGAGTCGGTGGCGCAGCTGCACGCCTGGCACTACCGCAGGCCGCGGCTCCTGCTGCCCTTCGAGCGCGACGCGCGCTCGGCCGCCGCGCTGGCGCTGGGCGAGGGCGACTTCTACTACCACGCGGCGCTGTTTGGGGGCAGCGTGGCGGCGCTGCGTGGGCTCACGGCGCACTGCGCGCGGGGCATAGGACGGGACCGCGCGCGCGGCCTCGAGGCACTCTGGCACGACGAGAGCCACCTCAACAAGTTCTTCTGGCTGCACAAGCCCGCCAAGGTGCTGTCCCCCGAGTTCTGCTGGAACCCAGACATCGGCTCGCGGGGCGAGATCCGCCGCCCGCGCCTGCTCTGGGCGCCCAAGGAGTACGCGCTGCTGCGGGACTAGCTGGCGCCTGGCCCTCCGCCCCCTCCCAGGGCCCCGAGACCGGGCCTAGCACGCCAGCTGGGAACCTCCTGGTGTGGAGCGGAGGTCGCAGGAAGGAGAGATCCTGCAGCCAGTTGGGGTCCCTTTTGGAAGCTGGGTGGCACTTGGATGAAAAACAGCGCTACCTTCTCCGTGGGTGCTGGTCTGTGGGAGTGGGAGGAGGGGGTCCTCGCCTTTGGGGAGCTTCGAAGAGAAAAATATCCCCTTTCCTTACGGTCAACAGTGACTGAAGCACAACCGCAATGGCGCCTATTGCCCTTTCACCCCTGACCTTAGGAGTGCAGCTGATGCCTCTTGATATGTTTTAGACACACACACACACACACACACACACACACACACACACACACCGCTTTTTTAGAACACTGAGGCACAAAGAGAGAACAGGCTCTAACAGAGTCTTTGTGATGTTAGCAGCTAGAGAGTCAGGACTAGGCCATCGGCCCAAATCCAGCTGCCACGCATGAGACATTGGGAGAACCCAGGTGTCATCCCGGTTTTTGGCTCTGCCTTTTTACCTCCCCTGCCCATAAACATAATTTGCGCATATTTAATTTTATAATAAATTCATTATTCTTGTGAGACAAAGCAACAAACGTACAGTCATGTTTGTTCATTTCTGCTTGCCAGCATAATTTCACAAAGTCCCCGACTCTGTGACAATATACTGTCTTCAGAAAGATGTTTTGAAGACAAAACAAAACACTGCCCCCCACGTCTCTTGCCTGGGTTACTACTATATTCCTTAAGAGACAAATGACCCTAATCCTTGCCTTTTTCTACATGTAAGATAATGGCTGAACAAATTTAGTGGTTATGCTTCTATAAACTATAGCCAGATGTATTCTGTCACTCAGATGTAACTTTACACATACTAAATCCTCACCACCTATATATAAACCGTGAACCAAAATACTACATTCAATCTGACAACCTCTCTAAAGGGCTGTACCTGGGCTGCAGGCCTCAGTCTGTAGTCCTCAGATTTTTAAGTAAAACGAATTCTTTTTTTTTGAGGTGCAGTCTTACTCTGTATGTAGCCCAGGCTGGAGTGCAGTGGCATGCTCATGGCCACCGCAGCCTCGACCTGCTGGGCTCAGTCAATCCTTCTGCCGCAGCCTTCCAAGTAGCTGGAAACACAGGCATGCACCACCACCCCTGGCTAATTTTTCTTGATTTATTGTAGAGATGAGGTCTTGCCAAGTTGCCCAGGCTGGTCTCGAACCCATGGGCTCAGGCAACCCTCTCACCACAGCCTCCCAAAGTGCTGGGATTACAGGCTTGAGCTACCGTGCCCAGCCTTAAAAGTAATTTTTTAAAAGCCTGATTTATTTTCTTTAGTCAATAATCATAGCAACCACAAAAGATTTCAGAGTTGACTGCCCAGGGTGGTCTGGAACACTGTAGGGACCCAGTGCCTTGGTACCAGCACAAGCTCTCTGAATCCCTTTCTTAAAATACTAATTTATTCTTTATAAGATCACAAGAGGTTTTAATTTTTAATTATAAAATTATTTTTAAAAACTTGTCAAATTTATATCTCAAAAGTTCAACTCTTGCTATACCTCACTATAGGTCAAACGTTGCTTTCAACTCCTATGAGTTTTTCTCCAGTTTACTGACATGATAGCCTGACGATAATATTTATCTTCTTTTTTTTTTTGAGTCAGAGTCGCACTCTGTCACCCAGGCTGAAGTAGCATCGACCTGCTGGGCTCAGGCGATCCTTCCACCTCAGCCTTCCAAGTAGCCAGAACTACAGGTGTGCGCTACCACGCCTGGCTAATTTTTTGATATTTTGTAGAGACAAGATCTCACCAAGTTGCTCAGGCTGGTCTCGAACCCTAGGGCTCAGGTAATCCTCTCGCCTCGGCCCCCCAAAGTACTGGGATTACAGGCTTGAGCCTCTGCGCCCAACCAAAAATATTTCTCTTAAAAGTCTAAAAAATATATATGTTTCTCCAGTATAAATTAATTCTATAATCTTGGCTTGTCTTGATATGTCTAAATTATTCAATATAACCAAAAAGCACTCCATACTGTTACTAAGAGCCATATATTTCCCTGGGTCCCTACAGTACTAATTTTCTTTTTAAATTCCCCTAGCATATAATATACACTCATAACCCTGGACATACTCTTCCTGTGTCTAAGTAAATTCAGATACCTTTTTCATCAGGTTTGACTTCTAAGTTATCTAAATAGTCTTTCTATAAAGATAAACAATCACACTACGAGAAGTTTTTCTTTACCTTTTTGGTAACTGGTCTAAAACAACAAAGATTTTACATTTCATCAAGATAATTCCAACACTGTCTTTATTAGGTATTTGATTTTTTAGGAAAAGCTGAAGATCCAGGTGCAGTTGCTCATGCCTGTAATTTCAGCACCTTGGGGGCCAAGGTAGGAGGATCACTTGAGCCCAGGAGTTCAAGACCAGCCTGGGCAACATAGTGAGACCTAGTCTCTACAAAAAATTTTTAAAATTAGCTGGGTGTAGTGGAGCATGCCTGTAGTTCCAACTACTTTGGAGGCTGAGGCAGGAGAATTACAAGGTCTGGAGATTGAGGCTGCAGTGAGATGGGATCATGCCACTATACTCCAGCCTGGGCAACTGAGTGAGACCCTGACTCCAAAAAAGAAAGATAAAAAAGAAAAACAGCTTTAAAAGGGTTAAGATTTTTACATCCATATAACTTCCTATATTGCCTTTGAGGTGTCTTTTAATTATTACTGTTAAATAAATAGCCATTATTTTACAATGGCCTATAATTCTATTTTGATCAAGTATTTTAAACTTTTTGGTACTTTGACAGATTTCCCCAAGATCAAAAATTAAGTCTTTTTGACCTAAAATTAACTTTAAAATTCCCCAGCTGGACCCATAAGAAGTTTCAAAAAGTGTATCTGCAATCCTATTAAGGTATTAACACATTTGCGATTGACAAATTGTTCTAATACTGAGAGTGAGTAAAAATTTTTAAAAATCTGAAGCTGGTTGCCACACACTTCAGTCGTTAAGCACAAGTGAGATGGTCTTTTCTAAACTGTCATCTGTTTCGCAATACACCTGAAAGTTGCAGACATATCCAGTGTTTGCCTCGGACACCACTCTGACTAGCAGTCCATACTTTGTATTTTTATTCAGACTATAAACCAAATATATGTTATATATATATATTTTTTTTCATTTACATTGCATCGTTACATCACTATTTGTCTCACTATCACTAATAAGTTCACTGGATTCACCTTCAATCTCAGAAATTTCATCAGCATATATTTATTCATTTTCCATAACTATAGTAAATTATTTTTAATGTTGAAGTAGGAAAGCTCTGAAATATCAACATACCAGGATATAACACTAATTGCAACAAAATAATGACCAACTTGCAATTTTTACCAACTTCGTAAATCAATAATGACATTGTGCAGTCGATATCAGATAATTATCTCAACTTTCTCTCTCCTTGCCTCACTATTCATTTTCAAGCAAAATATAATAACACAGACATATGACAACGTTGCAGCATTCAGAAAGAATTTGCAAAGACATAAATCCACATCAGCGGCAACCAGGACCAGAATTTGGAAAGACATAAATTCACGTCAGCGATCGTGAATGAGTTAAGTAATTAAACTTATTTAATAAATTATATGAAAGATATTATCAAATAATAAATACTAGATTTTCTTTCAATTACATTTATAATTATTAATATAAATATTTAAAAATCATATGCATGTATAAAATATAGTTATCAGTCATAATTTTAATTATTATAGTAAATATTTTCTAAAGTTATATAAATATATTATTAGTAGAAATATTCTAAAAATTATATAAAATTTACAGAAGTCTAGTAGTCCTGATATGACACAGTCATAATTCTAGCTATTATCTTAAAACATTAGATATAATAAAAATAATTAAATTTCCCTGTCAATTAAAAACATTCATCAAATTTTAAGCATGACTATTCTAAATTTTTGTCATCCATAATTATTCTACATTCTTCTCCAAAAACATTTACAATAAACTCTAGTCCAAAATTACTTTCATAAAAAACTCTAATAAATATAAATACAAAAAAATGCAGTTGATAAAATGCAAATATACACTCAAATTTTATTATTTATATTCTTTCCAATCTGTAACTCACTTTAATACTATTAAATATATACTGCTGGCCAGGCACAGTGGCTCATGCCTGTAATCCCAGCACTTTGGGAGGCTGAGGTGAGAGGATTGCCTTAGCCCACAGGTTTGAGACCAGCCTGGGCAACTTGGCGAGAACTCATCTCTACAATAAATCAAAAAATTAGCCAGGAGTTATGGCACGTGCCTGTAATTCCAGCTACTTGGAAGGCTGAAGCAGAAGAATCACCTGAGCCCAGCAGGTCGAGGCTGCAGTGGCCAAGAGCGTGCCACTGTACAAAATAATAATAATATATATGTGTATACTGCTATGTATAATCTATAATATCCTTATAAGTCCTGTTAAGATATTATATTAAGTATACAAAAAGGCAACATCAAAAAACCCAAATCATACTAATTAAAATACAAATATGATCCAAAATATATTTTCTAATAAACAGACCAATATGCATACTGGGCCTGGTTCTCATTCCTTGTGACTACAGGTAAAGATTGCTGACTTTCCTAAAAAGGATCCTTTCTAGCTACAGAAGACCATCTATGTTAGTCTCATAAATACAACCAAAGTGTTAATTTATGACCAAAAGAAAAAACTTATAAAACAAAGTAACAAACATAAAATGCCATAGTGTGCTTATTTCTGCTTGCCAGCAAAATTTCACAAAGCCCCTGAGTCTATGACATCATGCAGCTCTCCAGAAAGATACTTTAAAGACAAACAACATAAAACACACTGCCACATACATCTCTTGGCTGAGTCACTATATTCCTTAAAAAACAGATTACCCTAGTCCTTGCCTTTTCCTATACATAAGATAACATCTGACAGGGCTAGTGATTATGCTTTTATAAACTGTAACCAGATACACTCTTATACCCCAACTTAGGTATAAATTTTTTTGGGGGGGGGTCTTATGTTTAAGTCTAATCTATTCTGAATTGATCTTAGGTATAATTTTATACATACCAAATCTTCGCCAACTGTATATAAATGAATACTGTAGTATTTGTAAGCTAAAATACTACATTAAAGCAGTCTGAGAAAACCTCTGAAGGGCCACTCCTGGGCTGTAAGCCTTAGTGTATTGTCTCAAAAAGACTTTCTAAATAAAACTAACTTTAATTCTTTAAAAGCTTAACTACTTTCTTCAGTCGACATTGTGCTTATGGCTTTTTCTCCTAAAGAGTCAAAGTTCACAAAAATGACATTCTGGCTAAGTTTGGCCACGGTATCTGGGAGGCAAGTTTTCACATCTGTGACTGCTGTCCACACTCTTCTTCCTCGATGAGGAAAAACACAGCTCTGAGTAGGAGTATGAAGTCATCAGACCCTCCAGGGGGTTACAGAGCCAAGGAGATAGAGAAGGTAGCCTCTAGAAGGCCCTGAAATAGTGTCTGACAGTTGGGAAAACCGAGACCCTGAGAGGCTGGGATTCCTCCCAGCTCTGCTCCATCCTTTCTATAGTGTTCTCGCCGACATTGCACTCTAAAACCTTCCACTGTCCCCAAGCAGGGCCGCAATTCTGGCTGTTTATCTGGCCCCACACTGGTGCTTACAATCTGATAATTTTTACAAGCAGGTTCAATTACTGATGATGTATGACAAGAGACAGCTCTCCTCTCAAAAGCAGTTTGACATGCCTCCTGTCTAAATCAGATTAGACCTTCTAGACTCAGGATTAGAGATGAGAACAGGCCACGTGTGCCTAAGAACAGGTTGCTGTTTGCTGACTGAGCTGGCATGTGTGTCCTTTACCCTACCCTGCTGCATTCCCCTAGGGCCACACATGCCAACCCTCACAACCCCTGGGCCACTAGAGATCTGAGCACGAGTCCTTAAGTGAATCCACTCCTCTTCTAACTCTGGGTGTCTGTGGACAAGTTCCTTACCTTTGCTGGGTCTCAGTTTTCTCATATGTAAAATGGGGGTGCCAGTCACCCTGCTTGCAGGAATGTGTGGTGCTCCAGAAAACATAACTTGCCTTCCTCTTTTTTCTTGCCCCTTCTCCAGCAAGTTCATGGAGTGCAAGGGATTTGCCAAAAACCAGTCATTTCCTGCTGGGAAGGGATTAAATGGCACGGAGTTTCCAGGTCCCCAGATAGGGGCAGCCTGAGCTGTTGATGGCGATCATCCTGTGGAGAGGGAGGAGCTTGAGGAAGCTGCAGGGAAGGCAACTTCTCCAGAAGGGCCCCTTCCTAGGAAGCCCAGAGGCCTGAGGAGGGGGGTGGAGGGGCCCACAGAGGGACTTGCGCTCCTTCTGCACCTTCTCCCAAGGCCATCAATACTGTCCTCAGCACCTATTCTGGGCCCACAGGGACCCGGTGAGCAAGCGAATATCAGACTCTGGATATCCTGAGTGTCATTGCTACATGCAAAATCTTCACCTGTCCCAGCCATCCCACCCTGCTAGGCAAGCTCACATGCCGAGCCCAGAAATTCTCAAACATCTTCAGTTGTCTTAGTCAGGGGTCACCGATCATAAGAAACATGTCCACTAGGCCTAAGTCAAATAACTACATGTACATTTATTAGGTACTTACAACGCGCTAGCAGTTCTAAGCATTCAACAGGTACTGGTTCATTTAATCCTTACATCCTCACATCCGCCCTATAAAATCCTCATTTTACATATGAGGATATCAGGCACAGAGGTTAGGTAACTAACCCAATGTCACACTACTAGCAACTTAAATTCATTGATATGAGAACAAACAGAAAGTTAAACACAGTCAGAGAACAAAGAATGACAGGAATGGAGGTTACCATTAGCTCTTGGTCTCCTCTGTCCATTTCTGCTTTTTCTCTGCCTCCTTGGTTCTTCTTCTTGTGTTCAACTCTACACAGTCACTCCATTCTCCAGTCTCCAGGGTTTTCATGTTCAGGTGCCCATTATCTCCTAATTTGTTCCTAATTCATGGAATGGAGAATCTGATTGGAGAGTCAGCTCCATCTAATGGTGTGCTGGCAAATGTTCAGCAATTAGCTCTTTGAGGAAAAATAAAGTCCTGATTTATAGCAGTTACTGGTTTCCATGGTGTAAATTCCACCATGGCTGAATTCAAGCAACTAACACTCCCTGAATGTGAAGCTGGGAAGAGGTGTGCACAATTTGTTCACATGAACCAGGGCAGCCATCATACACCAATGACTGCATCTTTGGACTGAGTCACTGAGTCAGGCATCCACCCCTCGCCAATCAGCTGTGGCTATGATGGGGTCATGTGGCACAAATATGGCTGCCAGATCCTGTCCCTTCGTGGTGCAGCAGGCTACAGAAGGCCAATTTCAGAGATAGAAATGAGGCTGGTGAGATTACTGAAAACATGCTGGTTCCTGCCTTCCCCACATCCACTCCCCTATCTGATGGTAACACACTCTGGTTTCCTCCTGGGGAGATGTCTTTCAGATGGGGTTTCACCCTCTGCTCCAGTGTTAGAGGATGGGTCCTAGACCCAAGCCAAACAGACACATAACATGACCCAGTAAGAAACAGGAAGACCCACTTAGACTTTTTGCTGGGTGCTATGGTTTGAATGTGTCCCCCCAAAAGCATGTGTTAGAAACTTAATCCCCAATTCAACAACACTGAAAGGTGAGGCCTAATGAGAGGTGTTTAGGTCATGAGAGCTCCACCTTCATGAATGGAGTAATGCCAGTTATAAAAGGTCTTGAGGCTGCAAACTGAATCTCTTTCACTCTCACCCTGTCTTGCTTTTCCACATGAGATGCTGCTGCATGCGTGAAAGCCCTTACCAGAGGCTGGTGCCATGCTCTTGGACTTCTCAGCCTCCAGAACCATGAGTCAGATAAATTCCTGTTCAACATAAATTACCCAGTCTGGTGTTCTATTATAGCAGCATAAAAGAGGCAAAGACACTGGGGCTTCTGGCAAAGAGACAGAGGCTTGATTGCTGGAGGTCTGGGGGCTGTGAGGCTGGAACTGCTGACCCTACAGGAGCCTGAGGATGAAGCTGACTCAGAACAGGTCCAAGTGGAAAGTTGGAGGCACAACAATGGAGCCCCGAAGCTGGCCTGACCACCATCCTGTTACATGAGCCAGTAAATCCTCATTTGGATTGGACTTTCTATCACTTGCAGCCAAGTCTTGACACACAAGGACTGTGAGGACTCAGAGGAATGAGTTCCCAGTTATGAGCTCCATGGTGATTCATGGAAGAGTCATTTCTGTCTCCCTCACAATGCCTCCACAGGGCCAGATTTGGTCAACTTTTGAGAAATTAATTCCTACATTTCCCAATCAAAACATTGATTACCACAGGGTGAAATGTATGTGAAGAGGACTTATTGCACCCATTCCTCCATCATTAGAATAGTTTCCATAAATCAGGCATTCATGATGGACCCCTCAGGGAGCAAGGGAAGTAAGACTCATTGGCAGACCCCGT
>CAUYQG010266261.1:0-36671 GCA_963574415.1 Tarsius wallacei
ATTTAGGTTATCGAGTTTATTTTCATAAACATGTGCATATTAATCTCTGATAATCTTTTATATTTCTTGGAGGTCAGTTGTGACTTGATCTTTTGCATTTCTGGTTGTGTTTATTTGGGCTTTTTCTCTCGATCATTCTGGCTAGAGGTACATCAATCTTATTCATCCTTTCAAAGAACTAGCTTTTTGTTTCATTGATTTTTTTAATGGTATTTTTGTCTTCTATGTCTAGCATTCAGGCTTTTTCTTTGGTGATCTGGATTCTTCTACTGAAGTTAGGGTTTCGGTGGTCTTGCCTTTCCAGCTACCTTATTTGATGTGTTAGGCTATTAACTTATTCTCTTTCTATTCTCTTGATGTGTGTTTATAGGGATATAAATTCCTATCTTAGTATGGCCTCCCAGAGGTTTTGGTAAGATGTTTCTTTGATTTCATTTGTTTTCAGAATGTTTTAAATTCTGTTTTAATTTCTCTGTTGACTCAGGAGTTGTTCAGTATCATGCTGTTTAGTGTCCACATCTTTGTGGGTTTGGGGGGAATTTTATTTGTGGTGCTATTTATTTTTATTCTACTGTGATCTGAGACGGTGCATGATAGTATTTCAATCTTGTGAAATTAGTTTATGCTTGGCTTGTGGCTAAGGATATAGTCAATCTTGGATATGTTCCATGTGGTGACAAGTAGAATGAGTAATTCATGGTTGGTCAGTGGAGTGTTCTTGTAGGTATCTATTAAATCCATTTGGTCAAACATCACATTGAGGATCCAGATCTTCCTGTTGATTATTTGCCTTGATTATCTATCTAGTGTGGTTAGTGGGATATTTAGGTCCCCAGCTATGATAGTGTTCAATATCTTTTTTGTTTGTTTGTTTTATTATTAGCTGTTTTATGAAAGCTGATTTTCTTGTGTTGGGTACATATATGTTTAGAATGGATATTTCTTGTTGATAAATTGAACATTTTTTCATTATAAATGTCTCTCTGCTTTTGAAAAATGTACCCATATGAAAAAAATAGAGGGAGAAATAGGGTCAGTTCAAATCAGGAGACTATCACAAAAAGCTATGTGTAGAGAGAGTGGAGAAAAATGAAATGAAAACAAACACAAATAAAACAAAACTTCGCTCTCTTGTGGCCATTTCTGGAACTTCACGTTCCTTTCTCTCTCTTTTTTTTTTTTTTTAAACTGGTGTGTTTCTCCAAAGGTGCCTTTGGAGGTGGTAGGGAGTGGATTCTGGCCTGTAGACCTTCCCTTCTGCTCTCAGCCTCCAGGCTGATTGGGTTGCTCTCCACATGGGTCAGATACCCCACAGACTGCTGTGGGAAAGGGGGTGACTCCAGGACTCACCCCAACCTGACTGCTGCTAGGTCTCCCATTTTGACTACACTTGTGCCTGTTTGATACAATGTGGTGGGTGGGGCTTCTTTCTCTCCAGCACGGTGCACTTGGTGATCCCAGATGGGTGTGGGAGATCATCCCTTGGTCTATGGATGCAGGCTGCCCAGAATTGGGTTAACTAGAGGAGGTCGCTGCCAGGCTCAGGACTGAGAAAATAGTGTCAAAATGGCATCCATCAGTCTCTTATCCTCCTGTGGAGCTCAGCTTCAGATTTCTTACCCATGTGTTCTCTGCGGTCTCCTCTGTCAGTGCCCAGCCATTACTATAAGTGGTGGTGTGAGACAGGTGCCAAATGTCAAGAGGTTACTGATCTCTCCTGCCTTTTCCAAAGAGGTTCCCCGGGAATGACAAATCCTTCTGTACACAGTGGGTCCCAAATTCAGAGCAGAAGCAAATTGTGACTGCTCCTGCAGGGAGGCCTTGGGTGTTCGATCCCATGCCTCCTCTCAGTTGGACATTCTCTCACCTCCTTGCACACACAGGTGGATGCAGACTAGTTTTTATACATGCTCACCCATGCAGAGACGCTCACACTGCAGCTGGTTTTGTCACCATCTTGCCCTACCCCTTAATGTTCTTAGCAATATGCAATTCCAGTAAAGAATTTCCTACCCCACCAGGCTAAGCTTCATCAGCAGTGAAGAATTAAAATCTTTCCCAGACATCCAATCCCTAAGAGAATATGCCACCTCCAGACCAGCCCTTCAGAAGATGTTTAAGAAGGAGTTGAATACAGGGGGAAAAAAAGAATGATCATACTCATCATAAAAGTACAGGCAATCACAGAGTTGACAGAGCATACTCAGCACTCATAAAAATGAAGATACATATATATATAAATATATAAATAAAAAGAAAGCAAAGTAACATCTAAAAACCCTATGACAGGAATAAACTCTCACATTTCAATAATCAACTTAATTGTAAATTGATTAAATGCACCACTGAAGAGACATAGAATGGTAACCTTGAAAAAGAAACATGGTCCAATAATCTGCTGATTCCAGAAAATTCATCTCACTGCAAGGATACTCACAGGCTCAAAGTTGGGGGATAGAAAATGTTCCTTCAGGAAAATGAAAATGAAAGAGGGCAGGTGTAGCTATTCTGACTTCAGACAAAGTAGCTTTCAAACCATCAAAAGTTAAAAAGGACATAGAAGGACATTGCATAATGATGAAAGGCTCATTACACCAGCAAGATAGATCCATCCTAAATGTATACACCCCAATGTAGAAACACTAGGTTTTATAAAATAACTACTGAGTAAACTAAGAGACACAATCATAGTTGGAACTAAGTAAACTAAGAGACACAACCATAGTTGGAAGCCTAAATGTACCACTAACATCTTTAGATAGATCATTGAGACAAAACACCAACAAGGAGATCCAGAGCCTTAACTCAACATTCAATCAAATGGACTTAATGGACATTTACAGAACACTCTGCCCAATATTTATAGCATATACATTTCAGTCATCAGCACATGGAACATACTCCAAGAGCAATCACATTCTTGGAAATGAATCAAGTGTGAAAAAACTCCAAAGGATCAAAATAATGCCTTGCATCTTTTCAGATCACAGTGGAATAAAAATAAATATGGCCACCAAAAAGAACCCTCCAAGATACAAAGGCATGGACACTAAACAACATGCTAATGAATGACTTCTTGGTGAACACAAAAATCAAGACAGAAGCAAAAATTTCCCAGAAACAAGCAAAGACTAAGACACATCTTATCAGAACCTCTGGAGTGCCATGAAATCAGTGTATATAGGAAAATTTAAAGCATTGCAGGCACCCATCATGAAAACAGAAAGATTACAAGTAAACAGCCTAACATCACACCTAAAGGAGCTGGAAAGGCGAGTCATCTAAATCTTAACTTCAGCAGAAGAATTTAGATCACTAAGATAAATATCACAGTTGTAGAACATAGAAGATAAAAATAACATAGAAAAGATCAACAAGACAAAAAGCCAGTTCTTGAAAGGATAAATAAGATCGATGGGCCACTGTCCAGATTGAGTTTAAAAAGAGAGAGAGAAAATACAAATAAACACAATTAGGAATGCAAAAGGTGAAGTCACAACTGACCTCGAAAAATTCAAAAGATTTTCAGAGATTACTTTGAACACCTGCATGCAAATAAACTAGAAAACCTAAGGGAAATGGAAGACTTTCTGACATCACACAAATACCAAGATTGAAACAGAAGAAATTCAAATTCTAAACAGACCAATAACAATCCAGTAAATTGACTCAGTCATAAGAAATCTCCCTCTCAGCCGGGCTCGGTGGCTCAGCCTGCAATCCCGCGCTTTGGGAGACTGAGGTGAGTGGATTGCCTGAGCCCGTGGGTTCCAGACCCGCCTGGGTAACTTGGCGAGACTCATCTCTACAATAAATCAAAAATTAGCCGGGTGTGATACCTTGTGCCTGTAGTCCAGCTACTTGGAAGGCTGAGGTGGAAGGATCGCCGGAGTCCAGCAGGTTGAGGCTGCGGTGGCCGGGAGCGGCGACTGCACTCCAGTCTGGGTGACCAAGTGAGACTCCAACTCAAAAAAAAAAAAGAAATCTCCCTGTCAAAAAAAGCCCCAGACCAGATTGCTTCCCAATGAATTCTATAAGACATAAAAGTAGAAGATGATGCCAATTTTATTGAAAGTATTCCAGGAATTTGAAAACAATGAAATTCTCCCCAATCATGAAGCTAACACCATACTGGTACCAAAAAATGACAAAGACACAATACGGAAAGAGAATTACAGGCCAATCTTCTTGATTTACATAGATGCAAATATTCTCTCAACAAATTGGATCCAACAAAACATCTCAATGATCATCCACCATGATCAGGTGGGCTTCATTCCTGGGATGCAGAGCTGCTTCAACATTTGCAAGACCATAAACATAATTTGACATATTAATAGATGTAAAATTAAGAACCACATGATTATATTATAAGATGCAGAAAAAGCATTTGACAAAATCCAGCATTTCTTCCTCATTAAAAAAAAAACCCTCAAACACATAATCATAGCAGGAACATTCTTCTATACAGTAAGTGCCATCTATAATAAGCCCACAGGCAATATTTAGCTTAATTTTCAGAAGATGGTTAAAAAAGGAAAGAAGACAAGGACACCCTTTCTCTCTCTTCTCTCCTGTTCATCATGGTGCTGGAAATCATATCCAGAGCAATCGGGCAAGAGAAGGAAATCAGTAGTATCCAAATAGAAAAAGAGAAGATTAAGCTATCCTTCTTCACAGATTATATAATTCTATATCTTGAAAACTCTAGGGACTCTGTCAAAAAATTTCTCACACTGATGATGACTTTGGTAAAGTCTCAAGTTACAAAATCAATATGCAAAGGAGAGTTCCACTTCTATACACCAGCAACAAGCAGGCAGAGAACCAAATAAAAAGCACAATCCCATTCACAATTGCCACAAAAAATGAAATACTTTGATAATTAATTAACCAGAGAAGTGAAAGACCTTTACAATGAGAACTACAAAATGCTCCTCAAAGAAATCAAGGATGACACAAACAAATGGAAAAACATTTCACATTCATGAATCGGAAGACCCTATATTGTTAAGATGTCCATCCTACCCAAGGCAATCTACACATTAAATGCAATACCCATCAAATTACCAACATTATTTTTCTCAGACCTGGAAATGACAATAAAGAGATTCATATGGGAACAAAAAAGAGCACAAGTAGCCAAAGCAATCTTCAGCAAAAGAAACAAAGTGGGAGGTATCACACTTCCAGCAGACATTATACTTTATTAATACTTTATTGCAAGGCTACAGTAGATAAAACAGCCTGGAATTGGTAAAGGAATAGGTAAATACACCAATAGAACCATACTGAAATGCTAGAAGCAAAAATATGGTATCTTATCCTACTCCTCTTCAACTAAAGCACCAATAACAATCACTAGGGAAAGGAGAACACATTTAGCAAACAGTGCGGGGAAAATTGGCTGACCACATGCAGAAGAATGAAACTGGACCCATACCTATCACTATACCAAAATCAACTCAAAATGGGTCAAACCTAAATGTAAAACCTCAAACTATAATCCTGGAAGAAAATGCAGGAATACCTATGCAGATTGGAGTAGGCAATGAATTCTTGACCAAGTCCCGAAAATGAACACCTTAAAAGCTAAGATAGGAAAGTGAAACCTCATCAAGATGAAAAACTCTATGCAGCAATAGAAACTCAAGAGAGTAACCCATAGAATGGGGAAAAAAAATTTGTAAATTATGCATCTAATAAAGGCCTAACATCCAGGATGTAAAAGGATTTCACATGCAGTGAAGGGAAAAAAATACAACAAGCAATACAATTAAAAAATGAGCAAAGGACATGAACAGATACATCTTAAAAGATGACATACAAGCAGCCAACAGACACATGAAAAACTGCTCAGCCTCATTAATCATCAGATAAATGAACATAAAAACTACATTGAGATACGACCTAACTCCGGAAAGGATAGTTATTGTTAAAAGTCAAAAAACCCACAGATGCTGAAGTGGTTGCAAAGAACTGGGAACATTCCTACACTGTTGGTGGGTGTGCAAGCCAGTTCAACCTCTATAGAAAGTAGTGTGGCGATTTCTCTCTAAGAATATGCCTGGAGGAACATAAATCGCTCTACAAAAAGACATCTGGACATGTATGTTTATTGCCACTCCACTATTCAAAATAGCAAAAATATGGACCCAACCTTACGGCCCATCAAAAGCAGGCAATGAAGAAAATGTAGTACATATATTTGATGGAGTATTACACAGTCATAAAGAAGAACAGAATCATGGAAATCACAGCAAATTGGATGGAGTTGGAGACTACAACACTAACTGAACTATCACAGAAACAAAAAACTGAATATTAGCACATTGGCACAAGGAAGGACTGAGAGTTGCTGGGCATTGCTAGCAGAAGGACAGACAGATGAGAGAGGGAGCATGTGAAAACACAAAGGGTACCTGGTCTACTACTGGGGAAGTGAGGGCCAGTTACAAGCCCAAACAACTGCAAGCAACCTACTTAGGCAATTAATCTTCACTTGTACCCCACATCTCAGTAAAAAAAAAATTTAAAATAAAAATGACTAGATACACTTTGCACCTATGAAGATGGGTATAATAAAAAAATAGACAATAAGAATTGTCAGCAAGGCCGTGCAGAATTTTGAATTCTCATACATTGCTGGTTGAACTGTAAAATGTTAGCATACTTTTGAAAATGTCTTGACAGTTCTTTGGATGTTAAATATAGAGTAAATGTAAACAAATGACCTAGAGAATGACTGAAATTAGACTATAGCACCACAAGATGGCCATAGAGTATAGCAACATTATACATCGCTGATGCTAAAGCACAATGGTACAGCTAATGAAGATATTGAATGTTTAAAAAAATAAATATGCACCTTATCTATCTATAACTCATTGGTTTAACTTGGGTATTTAGCAAAGATAAATGAAAATCTATCACCACAAAAACATACACAAGAAAGGTTATAGATATTTTCTTTATAAAAGATAAAATTTAGAAAGAATTCGGGTGTCCATAACTTGCAAAAAGGGTAGATTTTTTATTGTTAAATATACATTATTGCTACTTGCAGTAACATGGACAAATATCAAAAAACATTATTCTGAGTGAAGGCAGTATTATAAAAAAGTAGTTATTGTATAATTTAATAAAAAGTAAGTTCTAGACGAGGAAAATCTAATCTACAGAAGAAATAGGCAAGTGGTTATTTTTGAGAGTTGAAGTTGGAAAATGATTAGAGAAGAACACAAAATAACTTTCTAAAGTGATAATAGTATTACATATTTGTAGAGATTGGGATTATAAGAGTAAATTTATTCAAAATTTAAGCATGTTTAAGATTTTTACACAAATTTTATGTGAACTTTGCATCACGTTTTTTAAAAAGTAATAAATATTGACCTCTGATTAATGTTATAATAAAGCAGCCTCTGTAGGAAGGTTACATCCAAAATTGACTGGAAAATTCATCAAGAACTAACACAGGTTGATGAATGGATAGAAAAATAGATACATTGATATATATGTGATTAAGCACATACAGTAAAATGTTTTTGGTAGACTCTGGATAATAGATATATTAGTGTACACCGTAAAAATCTTTCTGTTTTGTTATGTTTACATTTTTTATAATAAAATTATTTCTAGAAATATATTAAAAAGAGTTTAAGTCTAGGAATTAGAATTAGAAATATATAAATACTAAGAATCATCTAGTTTTAAAATTAATATTTACAATTAATAGACGTTTTCTGTAATTTCAAATGTGAAGATATTTAATCTATCTACTTTTATCTAGTTTATGTTAAAATATTGCATATTTTTATTTAATTAATTCCACATGTATTTATATAAGCTATAAAGCTCTGAAATACTGATATACCCAGTTCAGTATTGAATTAACATTTATTTATTAGTTAAGGCAATGTAAATAAAAAAGTATGCAATAACAACGCATGCTTTTGTTGCAAAGGAAATGTTTAAAATTTTTTTTATTAATAAAGTGAATTGTCATATATATGTATATGCATATATACACACTTGTTTCTGTATTTACACACACAGAGTGAAACAAATTGGGTCTCCCAAAAAGATATTGTTGTAGTCCTGACTCCAGTAGCTGTGAATATGATGTTATTTGGAAACAGGACCTTGGTAATAATAAATTAAGGTAATCTCATAACGGATTAGTGTGGCCTGTAAATCAAATATTACTTGCATTCTTACAAAGAGAGAGACACAGATTCAAAGTAGACAATGCTATGTGAAGACAGAGGAAGAGACTAAAATGATGTGTCCGCAAGTCAAAGAACAATAAATATTTTTGGCATCAACCAGACACTAAGTGAGTGGCCTGGAACAAATTTTTCTTCAGAAACTCTAGAAGAAACCAGTGTTGCTGGCATCTTTATTTCAAAAATCTAGCCTCTAGAACTGTTTAAAACTACCAAATTTGTGGTAATTTGTTATGGCAGTCCTAAGACTCTATATAGTGACACACACGTACATGCATGCATACATATATATATGCATAAATATACATATATGTGAAAATAATTATGAGTGTATAAACTTAATATATGATTGTGTATAAATGAGTATATGTGTGTATGCATGTATAGGTACATATATGAGTATAAAAATTTAGTTCATCAAAGTGAAAATCAAGCCAGATAATTTTCCATAGAGAGAAACATATGTATATTATCAAATCAAAGAAATGATCCTTCAAATACATACTATAGCATAATTTTTAAATCTAATATAAAGTTAGCTGACAATATAATCTTCTAAATAGGTTTACATTAAAATGCCATAAGTATATTGAATGAAAATGTATGTAATTTAGAAAAAGAATTAAATTTCATAAAGACAATTTTTAAATTCCACTATTACATGTGAAGCCTGAGAATGCTTGAGCACAGTGTACAACAAATTTTCAGCAATTTTATCCCTGCAAGGATATGAAAAGAAATGTAACCAGAGAAGAACAAATAAAAGAGCAAATTAGCACCAATGGTTTATGACTTTGACATTATTTTTCTAAAATTTCAAAGTACAATAAGTTAAATAAGGATTTGGACATATAATACTCAATAAAAAGTTATTCTATGATTAAATAATCAAATATTTTAAAAAGTGATTCAACTCAATATATTTATAATAAAGTTGTTAATCTTTATCATGGCCACAAAGAAGAAGATGTATCTTAATGTTGATGCTTTTGTAATGCTATTATATAAAATGTTTTCCACAGACTTATACGAAAATATAATTTGAAAATCAATCTAATAGTAAGCCTACCAAAATTTTTTGCTTGTCCTATTTTAAAACTACTTATCAATTCAAGCTAATATTTAAAAGAAACTTGCAATAAATGTTTTCCTTTTTATTAAAAACTAGTAACTTTTTGTTTTTATGGAATATACCATGAATATACACGTAAGTATAGAATGCTAACTGGCAAATTGGATTATGTAACTTGCAAGAAAGATCAAATTTTGTTAATACACTTTCTTAATATGATTGCATCATATCTTACAGACATTTATATATTAATACACTCAAACACACACTATAGATAACATGTCTCTCCTCCCTGTATATGTGTATACATTAATTTTAATATATTGTTAATTGGTAATTACTATAATAAGATTTAGAATATTTTTCACAAATGGATTTTTAATTTTTAATATTTTTCCTCAGTAATGTTTTCTTAAGTGTATTTGTTCAAAAGTAGAGAATAGAAAAATTAAGGAGAAAGATATATGCAAATCCATAGGTATCACATTAAAACTAATCATGAACATACTGTGAACCAGCGTTAAGTTGTATACCAGTCTGGCTTCAAAAATGATTATCAAACTGTGTAAGGATAACTGAAACCAGTAACTGAGTAAACACTGTGTTAGAATAATAGGGTGCTGACAGGGTGGATGCCTTCCAGCTGAATCATTTTTCCATTCCTGGAAGATTTTGAAATGGAGAATTAAGCATTGTCTACCTCAGGGTTACTCAGTCAGAATGTATTTCTGCAGATGAGCTTGCTGATATGACACAGAAATGCACAGTGATAAGTCTTATAAGTCCCAGTGCTTGCAGGCATGAGTCCTGCACATTGAGCAGGCTGGGTCAATGCTGCATCCTCAGTTTGCTCTAGACAACGACAAACAGAAAACACCATGCAGCTGTAGAACAAATACTTGATGGGAAAATAAGCCAAGCATTATACTGTGGTGTCTTATGACACAATTGAGAAATGAATCCCTTAGGGGGCCTGTGGAGAAATTCATAAATATGTAAAACAGTTAAGTCTTTGGAAAGTATATTACTTGGTAGGATTAGATTTAGAAATAGGGCAGGCTGTAGCTTTCTTACATTTGAGAGCTTTGTGACTGAAAACAAGACTTTTGATAAATAGCACAAACATAATGGCAAATGGCAAATCAAGAGATCCAATCTATGAATTGTCATTTAGCCAGTGTAGTTCCAACATTGATTATTATCAGTTCATCCAAGTCAGCCAAGTTGAGAATCTGTCTTTTCTTTAATTAAACCATGAATGCAGGGACATATCTACTTATTTTCATGCTGTATTTGTAATCCTCTAGGCTAACTTCCCTCAGACCCCAGTACACAAAGAACATCCTTGCTCTAGTCTGTAGTACAAGTTTGCCCAGACAAGGCAGGCAATTCCAGCTTTAATTCAAGCAAAAAATACATGAGATGATTATTTATTCTACTGCTTCAAACAGTATTAAATATTCCAAACTGAAATGTAATTGGCTGAAATGATTTGTTGTTAGAATTATGCATACCCTTTAATCCACACAGAGACAAGAGAGATTTGCACATATCTGTGAACATAATTCTATTTTACTATGCAATTCTGAAAATGAACTCTCCTGAGCTATAAAACAAACAAACAAATGCATGTTTAAATGCTTTATCTCTTCATTATGTTAATCGTTTGGCCTAACACTTGCAGCAGGTGTAAACATGCATGGAGCATAACCGGCACTCAAAAAGTGTTGACTCAACTATTCTAGTTAGCCTCAGAGAAATGTTTTAGATGAAATTTGAGACAATGATCTATAGTTTATATAAATTAACATGTGGTGTGACTGTGCTGTGTTGTAAATAAGCATTGACACAGCAGATAATATGTTCAGACCCTATAAATGACAAAAGTTTCTTTAACTGTCACAGAGAGACAAAGCAGAATGTAGTTTCTTTAAAAATATTATATGACTATAAACACAATCCATACTTGAGAAAAAAATGTGGATGATTTTTAGAATTTTTTGCAACCTACTATTACTGTTTTCTCAATAATAAAAAAAGTTTTTAATATTAATTTTCATCATTGAAATATCTAGACAAGGATAAATTATGTAATTCTTAGATGTCAAACATAATTTAGCAAGAAACATACATAATAAGCAAAGATGAAAGTCAATTGATTATTAAGTATGAAAATTATAAATATAAATTATGATGAAACATATAGGCAAATAATAAGATTAAATAATTTAAATATTAGGAAACATGAATATCATCAATATTTACATTTAAAACATTATTATAATATTATTTGCAGGTGCTTGGAATTTTTACTAACACTTTTGAAGAAACAATATATACATATATGTGACATAATTTTACATTTTAAACAAGACTCTTCTGTTGCTCCTTTTTTTATTTATTTTTTTTGAGTTGGAGTCTCACTCTGTCACCCAGACTGGAGTGCAGTGGCCGCTCCCGGCCACTGCAGCCTCGACCTGCTGGGCTCTGGTTATCCTTGCGCCTTAGCCTTCCCAGGAGCCGGAATAACAGGCGCGCGCTACCACGCCCGGCTGATTTTTTTTATTTATTGTAGAGATGAGGTCTCGCCAAGTTGCCCAAGCGGGTCTCGAACCTGCGGGCTCAGGCAATCCACTCACCTCAGCCTCCCAAAGGCGAGAGATTACAGCCTGAGCCACCGAGCCCGGCTTGTTGCTCCTTTTTAATCATGGTTTATTGCCCTTTCAAGCACAAAGCAAAATTGCACATCTCTGCCTTCTTGCAAGTAGATGGAGCCATGGTCAACAGACTGTAAGAGTTATGGTTATGAAAGAGCAGTGGTAGGTATGATATTTTGTGCCCAAGCATTTAATTGATAGTTTAACACTCTCAAGTGCTCTTACTACCAGCTGTGGTAAAAAAAAAAAAAAAAAAGAAGTTAAATCATCCACATGCTTCCATTACGTATTGGTAGGTCTCCGTAACACAGTGTCTTAAAAATATTATGTGGAGTAGAATTACCTACCAAACCATGTTGAATTTATAGTATAAGTACTAAAAGTTTGTTGTGTTTAGCCACTAAGATTTAGAATTGCTGGTTGCCACAGAATAATCTAGCATAATCTCCCAAATACACAAATATCGAATAGTGTAATTATAATGGTTCTAGTCCAGCTTCATTCAGAAATTTATTTCTCACATTTTAAAAGTTAAAAAAATAAAAATAAGACCTAACTTTGTTTAATAATCACTTTTTTCATTTCAAAAGAGTGTTTTTAAATTGCTATTTAAAGTAACTAAGGAATCTATAAGCAGATCATATAATGAAGAATTCAAAATAGCAAAAGAATTAGAAAAATAATTATTACACCCATCAAATATTTTCTGATTAACATGAGATATTTTCCTTATAATTTTGTCCTTTTGTCTATAAAAAGTACAAAAAAGAAAACAATAAAAAGCTAAATAATTAATGAGTTAATGGGTCAGGCTTACATAAATGGTTGTATATATAACATAAATGTAAATGCATTTATATGCATAGAGATAAATGCAAATAAATATCTATAATACCCTGCTATCCTCCATCATAATTTCATAGCAAAAAACTTGGAACAAGAAGATGAAAAAAATAATACCACCTTGAAGAATTTGTTCAAGGAGAGGGAAATTGTGTAGAAAAATGGACATAAAGGTCATTTCTTCATGCACATATTCAGTGATTGATGGTCTACTTTTGAAGAGTTTCCTGCGAATCAAGAAAAAAAGTGTTATAAAGAAATCACAGGAGTGTAATGAATTATAGTTAAAATGTAAGGAAAAAATTGTGTAGTCTAGCTCATGACAGGATTCATAGAAAAGGGAACCTGAATATAGAAAGTTAAAATGCCTGTGATACTAATGTTAAGTTTATTTGTGTCCTTGAAGAGATATAGGTAGGAAGTGGTGTGTATTTGTGTGTGTGTGTGTGTGTGTGTGTGTGTGTCTGTGTCTGTGTATGTGTGTGTTATTGAAGTACATGATAAAATCTCTTAAAATATTTGGAAAGTTAGTGAACAAATAATTACTTGAAAAAATATATTACAGAGGGACTTTTTCTTGGTTCTGGACAGACTTCTGATAAACTAAAATGAAAACACTTCTCTTATGCTTTGGACATAACGCTCTAATATTCGCTTTAATGGATACCACCTAAAATAACACCTGTAAAGCTGTATTTATTTATGTATATACATGCCTATACATGTATATTTGTATATTTGATGGGGTTAACTGGTATAAAAGCATTTTATGATATGCTGTCTTATCCAAGTGTCAGTGTTAATCCATTCATATAAGATATGAAAAACTTCAAAATAGTAAGCCAAAAAGATGAAGAAAGCAACTCACACAAGGAAAATGTCATTGACAAATTATTTTCCAAATTGTAATTAACAAGGAAAATTTCACTCAATTGGGAAGACAATATATTTTCCAAGTATTTCTCTTTGGGGGGCAGAAAGAACTTGCTCTGCTACATACACCTATGGTTTGTAAGAAGAACAAAATTAAGAAATAAGAAACATTGTATTGACCCAAAAAATCAAATGAATGAAGGTGAGTTATAAATAAATTCTTATCAGGCTGAACATTTCAATGCATGCTCTCTTTGCCTAACCCACTGATGACCTAGTGGAGATTAACAAATCTTAGTTTAGTTGTTTTTTGTTTGTTTGTTTGTTGTTTTTTTAAACACTGGTCTTCTATATGCTTTGGCATTTAAAAAAATTGATACACAAAGGAATAGAACTTATCTTTTAAGTGTATATTGTGCAATGCTAAAAATCACCATATTAAAGAATCTTATAATGGGAAAACTGAAATTGAAGGATTAAATAAATCTCATTCCTTGCCATATGGTACTTATTAACAAGCTCAAATTTAAGACTAGGTCCAGATTAGAAGAAACAACATAATTTTTGGGTCCCTAAAGGGTTGTGTTTGCACACTGAACACCAAGTCTGCAACATAAAATTATAAGTGTTATTTATGGTAATCCACTGTTTGAGTTTAATTTGCTATTTTTGTATAATAGATATGTTAGAATGTATGATGCATATGATCCCGAGTTAATATAAGGATGTGGAGATTTTATATATATATAAACAAAAATATATGCTCTACAGACAAATGGAACAGATACATATATTAATACATACATATATTTTTAGTGCAGACTTTTCCCCTAATAAATATGTAAAAGTAAAAGTACTATTTTTGTGATAATCTGTGCAAAATGTTATTCTCCTCTGATTTTGTTTGACTATGGAGTACATGGTTTTACCCAGAGACTCAGAGCTAAAACCAAGAAAATAAGTTATGTCAGTAGGACTTCATTCATCTCTTGAAAATCAGGGTCTGAGGCATGGGAAGTGAACAACAAATGACGGAACAGTTTCAGGGTCCGTGAAGCACAAGAAAAGAAAATCCAAAATTCACCTTCCATTATGCAGACATCTTTCACAATTTCACATGGATGACCGATAGCAATAAATGAAAATGACAGATAAACAAGATTCTCTTTATCAGGTAGTAATGAGAGCTTGGATAAAACATTAGCAAAAAACAATAAATGTAGACATTTAAATAAATGGCATGTAAAATTGATTAATTATGTGTATTTTTCTTATCACCTTGTATTTTTACTTGATTCAACAGGTCATTCCGCTAATTTTGATTTTTTTATCAAAGCCTAATATCTTAGTAGAGCTAAACAATTGCTAATGCTATTAAAGTGCTTGCTATAAAGTATGTTCTTTATAAACACTTAAATGTATTACTATAATCACAGTTACTTCATGGATTTAAAGGTACTGAGTTTATCAAATAAATTTGAGCACTATGTATTAATTTACATCATGATTTTCAGTTTTAAAGGTATTGTCCTGTAATCCATTTCTCAAAAGAATGCTTCCTATAAGTCTGGATCTTTATAAAAGAAATTTCAAATGCTTCTAATAAACTGAAAAGAATGTATATTTAGTCTAATCTTTTCAGGTCTTAATAGACCAATATGTTTCATCTCTTTTGTTTTTGTTTTCTAATCCTCAGTAAATATACAATAGCAAACAACAGCAGTGCCCTAAAATCTTAATTAAGATTCTATGATATAAGGCTTTTTGTGTACAGATACTCAACTAGTAGTCACATAAAATCATGACATTAGGGGGCAAACAACTAAGAACAACAACATAATAAGAGCAAGATCTAAAGCAGTTACAAATAACATGTGTCAGTCATTTCCACTTAATTCTTTTTCACAGCAAGTAAATTAATGAAATAAATTGAGGTTAGTGACCTTCTCCTCTTTCACACTCTCTTTCATTTTTCATTCCAGTCTCTTAAGAGTCATGCTTGACTCAAAGATCTTAAAAAGTAGTGGAGGTTAAAAGTCCTCCACTGACTATGATCTCATCTTGCCTAGTATTGATTATCTCTCCTGTTCATAGTAATCATATGAGTTGATTACAGAGAGTAATTCAAATTTGTCTTTACATTGTTAACTTCACTCAGGTAGAGAAAAAGCTGGCCTTGGTTTTCTGGTTTGCTCAAAGTTCAAGAGACACACAGATAAAAGAACTGAATTAGCCTTTCCATCTTCCCAGAGAGCTTCTCTTTTCACAACTTGTTATCAGGCATTTGGGAAAACCAGATTGCTCTTATTTTTAGAGATTCATATACTTTTAACCACATCCAGCAGGAATTACCGACAAGCAAATAAAAATTACCTTGAGAAAGCAAAGTTTTTATTTTTAAATAAAAATCCACTTTCTATTCCAGTATCTTTGCCAAATACACAGATGTTCTCTAATCCTATTTTGATATAATAATAATTACAATTAAAGCATTACTGTATTTCCAGACTGCCATATATCAGAGATCAAAAATACATTTAAACGCAGAAAAATGTTGCTGTTTGCTGAGAACCACTAATGTGTCTATAGCAGCTGCTGTTCTCTCCCTGGTGTGAAATCTACAACTGTCTCGTCTACATCACAGATTCAGAGTCAGCACCTGTTGCACTTGCTGCCCACCCTGAGATGTTTATAGTCACAACTTTAAGTTCTTTCATGGTGAACATCTATATCTAAGAATACAGCTTCCAAATTATTTTTCTAATGTAGTCCTTTAAATTTCATCATCTCTTGAAGAACTTAATTTCCTCTCAAAGCATAGTGAGGTTTCTGTTACAGTAGTGGTAACAAAAAGCAAAAGATGGTGGTGGGGGCCTAAAGTTCCTTAAATGTCTGGTCCCCTCTCCAAGTTAGAGAGGTGGCTCCGCCTTCTTTCTCTGATCTACTTTAACTGTTTTTCTTAATCTTAAAAAAAAAAAGTGGCTGGGGAGGTGAAGAGGCAAACTTTAGCATCTCAGACCAGAGATACCTAGTCTCATGCACACATTAACTGTTCCTAGAAATAAAAATAGTTTTATGTATGGAACTAGGGGGGAGTATTTTAAATTGGGGATGTGAAGAGAAGCAGTAACTTTTTCACTCATGTTTAGAAAAGGTTTACTATGGAGTACAGCCAATTACCTATTGTTGTTGAATAAAATTGAGTAGTCAGAATGCATTGAGATCACAACCCTTGAATTATGTCAGCAAATCAGTAATTTCATCATTTGATTTCCCAGCAAATGGTGTGATCTCAGGGTCTAGCAGCATCACAGATAAAAAAAGAAATGCAAATATAGCTTTGAAGTATGCTTGTGATAGCCAATGGTTCCATATCGTTTATCAGTAGTCTGCATCTTGAAGTACATGGATGGAAATTGTTTTTGATTAAAGGGTGGTTTGCATGTGTACAAATAGTAGCAATACAGGTAGACGGAGTAAGTTGAAAAAACAAAATCAACTTTGAGTCAGATTATTTCTATCACTAAGCTGCCTCTGAAGTTATAAAATATCAGAAATCCCTGCACTATAGTTCAAAAATTCTAGCAATAGTAAACTTTGAATATTGCTCAAATGATTCCAATTTCTAGTTAAATTTCTGGATCTGTTTCCAAATTGGCAGTTGTTTTTATTTTAACAAGATTAGAATTGTTACCAAATTGTTGTTGGCTATGATATAATTATTTTATCATTTTTTAAAAACCTACTAGGTTTAGTTGCAGAATATAATTAACACCCATGGTGACAGGTAGTACTACAATGTGTGTGTGTGTGTGTGTGTGTGTGTGTGTGTGTTAGTTTGGTAGAACTGCTGAATTTATGAGTATTCATTATAAATTAATGGTCTTCTTAATTAATATTAACTATACCCTTACCCTTGTAACTGCTTCACTTTTAAATTATGTAAAGTTATTTTTCTATTAGAACCTCAAATTATAAAAGACTGGGAACAAATTTATGAGTCTGAAAAGAGTATACGCAAGAAACAAAGACCACCTGTGTCTAAATATTTTAATTAACAGGACTGAGAAAAAAGGCCATGTAGTTCAATATACATATATAATTATTCTAAAAAATATTGTTCAGAAAGATAATGTGTAACATAATAAGTTTACTTTTTTTGAAAGGAGAGGGAAATCCTCCAAATTATATTGATACAATTCAAACCATTTGTTCTTAGAGGAAAATAGCTTGTTAATCAAACCCCAGGTTGCTTGTAAAGACTCACTTCAAGACATTCACCTTATTGTGTCCATGACTCCTAATATACCACTTTTTAGCTTTAAATGATCCACTTTAATCTACTTGAATATTGACACAAAAATGTTGTATGTCTCTTGAACTTTCCCTTCTAAAACTCGGATAGAACACTTGTAAAGAGGTGGCTTAACTTACCATAATGGTTTCCTTTGATTAATGTTGTTTATTCTGGTTATCTTTTGGGAAGTCAATTGCTAAGAGTACCACAGCATGCTATGAAGAAAAAAATTCTAATTAATTTTTCTGTTTTGAAAACTTTAATGTCTAACAAGCTTTAGAAATTATTTAGCCCTAAAATATAGAGCTAATAGCTACCCTCTAACATTTCAAATATTGTGTGTGTATCAGTTTACTTTGAAAAAATCTTTTTCTGAAATACACACACACACACACACACAAGTATACACACACACATATATATACACATACATATGCATATATATGTAATTCATATATATGAATATCTACTTAGAGTGATCATTTACTTTCAGGTTATTTAAATAGTGAGTAAATTCAAATTCATAAGAATGCTATTTTTTTTTACTTTCTGAAAAATAGATAAGATACTACTGGATTTCTGTATAAGAAGTATGGGAGATGGTTTGCAAATATTTTCTCTCATTTATGTAGGCTATCTCTTTTTTTGTTGATAGTTTTCTTTACTGTTCAAAAGCTTTTTAGTTCGATGTAATTTTATTTGTCAGTTTTGCTTTGGCTGTCTGTGTTTTTGAGGTCTTTCTCAAGATATCTTTACCCATACCAACATCCTGTAGCATTTCCCAATGTTTTCTTATAGTAGTTTTATTGTTTCAGATTTAACATTTAAGTCATTAATCCACTTTAAATAAATTTTCATATATGTTGACAGACAGGAGATGTGTTTCATTTTTGTCTATATGGACATTCAGTTTTCTCAGCATAATATATTGAAGAGACTGCCCTTTTTCCAATGTACGTTCCTGGTATCTGTTTCAAAAATGAGTTGTCTGTAAATGAGTAATTTTATTTTGGGGCTCTATAATTTGTTCAATTGGTGTATATGTCTGCTTTTAGACCAGTCCCACACTATATTGGTTACTTTCGCTTTGCAGTATATTTTGAAATTGAGGAGTGATAACTCCAGCTTTGCTCCTTTTGACAGGATTACTTTGGCTGTTCAGGTTTTGTATGTGTATGTGTGTGGTTGCATACAAATTTGGGATTGCTTTTTCTTTTCTTTTTTTAGCTTTTAATTTTTTATTTTAAAAATATGGGGTGCAATTCAGAGTTAGGTATACAAATGTTCATTATGCAGGTACCTTTGTTGATGAGGTGTACCCCTCCTTCCCCAGGCAGATTTCCTCTACTGCCAATCCCACTACTCCGCACCCCTCCCGGCAGTTTCCTGCTACTGTGAAAAATGTTATTGTTATTTCTATAAGGATTTTATTTAATTTGTATATCATTTTGGGTGAGTAAATAATGATATTATCTATTCTAATACATAATATAGGGTATAGTTTTATTTTTTGTTGTACTCTTTCAATTTCTTTCACCAGCGGTTTATAGTTTTTATTGTATGTTTCACTTCTTTGGTTAATTTTTTCCCCTAGGATTCAATTTTTATTTTTTAACTATTGTAAATGTGATTGCTTTTTTGTTACTATTTTTTCCAGATTGTTCACTAATGGCATATAAAAATGCTACTAATTTTTGTGTGTTGATTTTTTTTACTCTGCAACTTTATTAAATTCATTTATGAGTTCTAATAGTTTTTTGACAGCATCATTAGGTTTTTCCAAATATAAGATCATGTTATCTATAAACAAGGACAACTTGACTCCTTTCTTTACAGTTTATATGCTCTATATTTTTTTCTCTTTTCTAATTTGTCTAGCTAAGACTTTCCAATACAATTTTGAAACAAAATTGTCAAGTGATTAACAATCAGAATATATAAGTAACACAAACAACTTAAAAGCAAAACAGCAAATTATCAGATTTTAAAATAGTGAAATGTTCTGCATAGACATTTATCTAAAGAAGATATACAGATGGCCAATGAGTATATGAAAAAATATTCAACATCACTAACCAAATGCAAATCAAAATAGCCATGACATATTATTTAACCCCAGATGAAACATCTATTACCAAAAAGACAAAAATAAAATAGCATGATGACAAGGATGCAGAGAAAGGGGAATGTGTGTGCATTGTTGATGAGCATGTAAATTAGTATCGCACCTATGGAAAAGAGTATGGCAGTTTCTCAAAAAAACTAAACATAGAAATATTATGTGATCTAGCAATCCTATTGCTGGGCATATAGCCAAAAGAAAGGAAGTCAACATACTGAAGTGATATCTGCACTCCAATGTTTATCACAGTGCAACTCACAGTAGCAAGATATGAAGGAAACCTTAGTGTCTATCAATAGATGAGTGGATAAAGAAAATGTGGCATATATATACAAAGGAATATTACTAAGCCATAAAAAAGAATAAAATGCTATCATTTGCAACAACATGGATGGAACTGGAGGGCATTTTGTTAAGTGAAATAAGCCAGGCACAGAAAGACAAATAATACACATGCTTACACATATGTGGGGGCTAAAAACATTGATTACATGGAAGTAGAATGATAATTATCAGAGGCTGGGAAGGTAGATGTGGAGTGGGCAGTGAAGAAAAGTAAGTGGGTTAATGTGTACAAACATAAGTTAGATAGAGGGAATAATGTTTGTTAGCATAGTAGGGTAACTATAGTTAACAACAATCTATTCTGTATTTCAAAATAGCTAGAAGAAAAGATTTAGAACATTCTCTAAACACAGAAGTGATAAATGTTCAAGGTTATGAATGATTCAGTTACCTTAGTTTGATCATTATACATTGTCTATTTGTATCAAAATATTGCATGTACCACATATACAGCTACTATGTATCTTTTTTAAATTTTTAAGATGTGGGGTACAATTCAAGGTTAGGTATGCAAATGTTCATTATGCAGGTACGCTTATTGATGAGTTGTGCCCCCCCCACTCCTGTCAGTCTCCCATTATTGCCAAGCACTCCCCCCCAACCAGTTTCCCACTACTGCCAATTCCTTTCTTATCAGATTATGACACTTGTTCAAGGTCTGTTTATGGGTGAGAACATGTGGTACTCAGTTCTTTGTTTCTGTGATAGATCACTCAGTATTATGAACTCTACGCCCATCCAAGTTGCTGCAAAGTACATAACTTTTTCCTTCTTTATGGCTGCATAATATTCCATTATGCATGTGTACCACATTTTTATCCAGTCCTCTTTTGATGGACCATGGTTGGTTCCATGTTTTTGCTATTGTGAATAATGCTTCAGTAAACATGTGTATACAGCTATCTTTTTCATAGAGTGATTTGAGTTCATCCAGGTATATGCTCAGTAGGGTGATTGCAGGGTCATATGAAAGGTTGATTCTTAGATCTATTAGGAATCGACAAACTGTTTTCCATAGAGGTTGTACTAGTTTACACTTCCACCAACAGCATAGAATTGTTTCCTTTTCGCTGCATCCGTATGTCTTCTTTTGAGAAGTGTCTGTTCATATCTTTTGCCCACTTTGCAATGGGGCTGTTTATTTTTTTCTTTTCAGCATTTTTGAGTTCCTTGTAGATCCTAGATGTTAGGCCTTTGTCAGTTATAGAGTTGTCAATTTCTTTTTTCCATTCTGTGGGCTGTCTTCCTGCTCTCTTGATGGTTTCTTCAGCTTGGCAGAAGCTTTTCACTTTGATGAAGTCCCACTTGTCTATCTTGTCTCTTATGGCATGGGCACTTGGGGTTTTGATCAGGAATTAGTTGCCAGTTCCAATTTCCATAAGGGTGTCTCCTGCATTTTCCAAGGTTCTTTAGTTTGCAGTTTTACATTTAGGCCTTTTATCCATTCAGAGTTGATTTTTATGTATAGTGATAGCTAGGAGTCTTGTTTTAGAGAGAAAAAAAATAAATCAAAAGTGATAAAGATAGAAAAAAATTATAAACTCAAAATAAAAAGACATAGAAGAGATGATTTCCTCAACTTAGTATCTCTTCTTTGATATTACAAGTCTCCACTTTTCTCACATATTCACTGTATTGTCAGTATTTGTAATTAATGTGATTTCACTATGAT
Organism: Tarsius wallacei; assembly: GCA_963574415.1. Classification (NCBI taxonomy): domain Eukaryota; kingdom Metazoa; phylum Chordata; class Mammalia; order Primates; family Tarsiidae; genus Tarsius; species Tarsius wallacei. Next base: position 22,110 of record CAUYQG010266261.1, read on the forward strand.
GTTCTCATCAGGTCACACATATATTTTATCCTTATTGACATTCAAGATTTTCAACATCTGTCAACTTTTGAATCTTAGTCACCATAGTCACTCATTAATTTCTCCTTCTTAAGACTGCTACTCAATACCAACTCCTCAATTTATTAAATTTTTTATAACTCCAAGCTTTTCACATGCTGATATTGTTCAAGCTATTTGTTGAAATAATTTATAAACTAATATTTGGAGAAACATGATGTACACTCTTGGTAATGTCAATTTTCACATAGTAATAGTCTCAGATTTCAGGTATTCTTTGAAGGATATGGCAGACAACAAAGCCAGAAGCTTTGTTCTCATGAAATAAAATTTTAAGAGACTCATATCAAACTTTTGTTATTAAAAATTATAATAATAATGATAGTTATAGAATAAGCAAAATGATAATTCTGAACATTTTTATGTTCATTTTTATGAACATTTTTATGATACATTTCATGTATCATTCTGAAAGTTTTACATTATTATTATGCTTACCATATAGAAAAATGCATCAAAGCTTCTGAAGGTTTAAAATTTTGTCCACTGTTACATAAATAGTGCAGAACTTGAATTTGAGCCCAGGTCTGTAATACTCCAAAGCTTATGTTGTTAAGTAGCACCAAAGAGCACCAAGTCCTGTGAAACACATAATGGCATTAAAAGGAGGCTAATATAATGTATTTTAAAGCTTTTTTCATTATATTTCTATATTCACACATATAGCTTCATTACATAAGTATGTACTTAAAATAAAATTAAGTCAAGTACCATTTCTCGTTTCTGAAATAATTAATGATCATACTAACAGCATAATTTGTGCCATTTTTATTAAGGGTTGTTATACTGTTTACTTTTCTTTATATATCTAAACCATGGTAATCTTATAACATATATTTTGATGGGTTTATTTATCATGTTAGTAAAAATAAATGGTGTTTTTTAAATATAGCTTATTCACAAGGTTATTAAAAGCTTTATATCTTGACAATATTCTATTGTCTGAAGCACAAAAGTAATAATATGTTGCTTATTTATTTGTTTATTTGACAGTAATCATGATTACCTCTTCCACTAGGCACAGTTTTATAGTCATTAGAACAAAATAAATGTATTTATACTCTCATAAAACTTATACCTACCAAGAATAGATAAAAATTTGAAATAAATAAGTATATATGCATATGTGAGTTGTGTGTGTATATGTGTGTGTGTGTGTGTGTGTGTGTGTGTGTGTGTAAAATGGTAGAAAAGTTTGTACCTGGTTATTCTGTATCTAATGTTATAAGATAGATATGTTTACAAAACTATACAGATAAAGTTTCAATTTCTTAGGTTTTCTTTTAAATTATGGCAATCAAAAATTTATTAAAAATGAGCATTCTGCAATATTAACTTTTAGCAGTTTTTTTGAGGTGCATGTTTTCTTTTTGTCTTGTTTGTCTCCTTGTGTTGACTCTGTACAATTGCCACAACTTCCTATTTAGTCTATGTATTCGCTAAGCTATAAGTCAAAGTATATCTCAGTGGAAATCAGAATCCTTTCCTCAGTTCTATGAGGAAGTACAAAAAATTATGTATAAGAAGTTCATGACTTGAACTGGAAGTAATAGAAAATAAAATGAAAACAAAATAACATAAACACAGCACAAAAACAAACTCTAACTGTATTCATAAACATATCCCTTGAAACAGTAAAACATACTGATTGGTTCTCCAGAAGTAACAATAGAAGACATTTCATACTGACAAAAATAAAAATGGGATGCTCCAATTTAGACCAAATATTATGCTGTGGTTTTTTCCTACCTTACAATCAAGACATCATTGTAGAAAGAGGTTCATTGAGTACAATTGTCTCTGGATCTCCTGTGTTTCTGTACATTTTGAGAGCAGAGGCATTGATTACTGATTATCTTAAAAATTTTTTCACTATGTTTTCAAGAATGCTTGTATATTTAATTGCCTTGGAAGATAACATAGCTCTGCCAAACAAAAAGCATATTTCCAGGATTGAAATGTCGTGTTAGTGACTTCCTGCTGAGCAAAGAGAAGATGTACCTACTACCTATTATAAGAGTCGATTTCTCTAAGTTCGAGGTCCATTTCCTGTAATGTATCCCACTACATGTGAAGGAGTCACTTGGCCTTCTTGATGTCAGCCTGTACGATTGGGGCTCAGGGAACCTAGATATTGTTATTTCTGTGATAAATAACGATTTTTATATCTGATCCAAGGTACTCATCTCTTCTGTCAACATCTGCGCTACTGTGTCATGCTAACTTATTAGTAAACTGAAAAATCACCGTTACATCATAATTCTTTAAAAAGGTAGATGAAAGGGGATTCCTATATCTCATCATACACAAAAATTGACTCAAGATGGAATAAAGACCTAAATGTAAGACTTGAAACTATAAAACACTAGAAGAAAACCTGGGAAATCTCTTCTTGACATTAGACTAGACAAATAATTCATGACTAAGACTTCAAAAGCACATGAGACAAACCAAAAATGACAAATGAGACCTCATTAAACTAAAAAGCTTCTGCACAGTCAAAGAAATAATCAACAGAGTAAATAGACAACCTGCAGAATGGGAGAAAATATTTGCAAACTATGCAACTGACAAAGAACTAATATTCATAATCCATAAGAAACTCAAATAACAATAACAAAAATGCTCCATTAAAAAGTGGAAAAAGAGCCGGGCTCGGTGGCTCAGCCTGTAATCCCATGGCTTGGGAGGCTGAGGTGAGTGGATTGCCCGAGTCCGCAGGTTAGAGCCCCTCCTGGGCAACTTGGTGAGACCTCATCTCTACAATAATCAAAAATTAGTCGGGCGTGGTAGCACGTGCCTGTAGTTCCAGCTACTTGGAAGGCTGAGGCGGAAGGATCGCCGGAGCCCAGTAAGTCGAGGCTGCGGTGGCCGGGAGCGGTCACTGCACTCCAGTCTGGGTAACAGAGTGAGACTCTAACTCAAAAAAAAAAAAAAAGTGGAAAAAGGACATAAATGAACATTTTTTAAAAAAACCTACAAAAGACCTACAAGCACATAAAAAAAGTTTGCTATCACTAATCATTAGAGAAATGCAAATTAAAACCACAATGAGATATCATCTTATACCAATGAGAATGGCTATCATTAAAAAGTAAAAAAATAATAGATGTTGACAAGGATGCAGAAAAAAGGAAACACTTAAATATTCTTGGTGAGACTGTAAATTAGTACAGACTTTATGGAAAACGGTATGGATACTTCTCAAAGAATTGAAAGTAAAACTACCATTTAACACAGCAATCCCACTACTGAGTATCTACCCAAAGGAAAAAATATTATTATATCAAAAAGATACCTGCACACATATGATTATTGCCGCACTGTGTATAATAACACATATAAAGACTTGACTTTAGTGTCCATCACGTGGATAAAGAAAATGTGGTGTGTGTATGTGCATGCATGGAACACTACTACTCAGCCAGAAAAAAGAATGAAATTATGTCTCTAGTAGCAACATGGGTGTAATTGAAGACTGTTATAGTAAGTGAAATAGCTCAGAACAGAAAGTCAAATACTGCATATTCTCACTTATAAGTAGGAACTAAAAAATGTCTACAGATGCACATAAAGGGTGGAATGGCAGACATCAGAGACTCAGGGGGATGAAAGATTGGTAACAGGAAAGAGATGAGATATTAAGAAGTACAATGTACACTATATGAACGAGGGCTGTACGAAAAGCCCATATCATACCCCTACACAACATATCTATGTAGTAAAAGTGTATTGTATCCTTTAAATGTGTACAAATACAAAAAAGGGGCAACTGATACACAATGCGATATGCTGAGAAAATAAATGTGTCAGATACGATGGCCACTAATTCAAAGCCATCTTGTCTATAACAGCATCAAATAACATTGGAGGAACTAACTTGCACACATTTAGGTGCATGGTGAGTAAATGAATCATTAAAAACAGATTTTAAAAAATAGACTAAATTACAAGAATGACAAAAATCAAAGCTAAAAAAACTTTTTCAAAGTGATTATTTTCCCAAACTCTTCAAGTTTCAATATCCACATAAATAAATTGCTATATCTTTAAAAAGCAGGAAGAAAGCATGCAGAGCTTTACTGTTGTTTTTCAGCACTTGACTTAGATGAGAAGCAAAGCATAGAAATATAACTCACTGAAATTTTTTTGAAAGGATGAATAAAATAAATTTGGGTACTTTGCTGTGCCTTGAGTCTACCTCTTAAAACATATTTTTCAGTTATTTTCTCAAGGTATTTTTACATAATTTATGAGGAATACACACAAGAAGGACCAAATGTCCCCCTTCAAAGAGTTTGCAAGTTACTTGGGAACACTCCACATATAAGAATGCAGTAAAAAATATGAACACAGAAATGATCATGAAAGTTATAACCATTGTCATTATTCTTTTCTTAAAGATTATCACTTTCATAAGAATTTAATTCTAACTGAAATTCGATGACAGAAATAATAGAAGTAATAAAATTGACTGCTCTGTATTAGGAATTTTACATCACTGATAATTTAGTTTTTCCAGCATCTCAATTAAGTTGATATTATTATGTACATCATCTGTATTTTATAGTACAAAACTATTAAATATAAAAAATATTTTCCCTTTATCACATGAATATTTGAAGGCTCAAGAATGAAAAGCTAACTACATAAGCAAAAATTTCAAGTCTAAGTTTTGAACCCTAAAATCAGAATCCTGGATATTTCCATGTGCAATTCTATTTTTATTTTAGATGATGCACAGATTTGTAATTGTGTGACATCATATGCCGTGTGCAATGACCTCACATACAATCACTTCTCCAGGTCTCTTCTGTTGTAAGAGGGCTTTTTTAACATAACATCTTAAAGAACTATACTCAAATAAATAAAATGTTATTAATTAAAATTAACTAACAAGCCGGGCTCGGTGGCTCAGCCTGTAATCCCGCTCCTTTGGGAGGCTGAGGTGAGTGGATTGCCTGAGCCAGCGAGTTCGAGACCCGCCTGGGCAAGCGAGACCTCATGTCTACAATAAATCAAAAAATTAGCCGGGCGTGGTAGAGCGCCTGTAGTTCCAGCTACTTGGAAGGCTGAGGCGGAAGGATCACTGGAGCCCAGCAGGTCGAGGCTGCGGTGGCCGGGAGCGGCCACTGCACTCCAGTCTGGGCGACAGAGTGAGACTCCAACTCAAAAAAAATAAAATAAAATAAAATAAAATAACAAATAAAGAAACAAACAAATGAATAAATGAATGAATAAAGGATTGGATAACAAATGACAATTTTTAGGAAGTGAAAAATTAACATGTGTTAACATTCACTCCATGGAAAACATTTTGCTAAGTGTAATAAATATAAATATTTACCTGATAAATTGTTTTATTCTTCTTAAATTAGACACTATTTTCACTTTTTGCTTTTTCTCATAAAACTGATAATAAGAGACAGGTTTACAATAATGTGAGTGAAAAACCAGTTACTATATAGTGAAGCAACTCCTAAAATAAACACTAACACATTTTTAATGTCAAATAGTAGAGTATAGTTTTCAAGAAATTAAGGAATTCAAAGAGAACAGTCACAATTTTTTAATATATCATAATTTATTTGCACTTACCAACATGTAGAAAAAGATATTCTGAAATAGATGAGGCTATTTAAATAGCAATAATAGCAATATCAATAATCATAATTTTAACACATGTGAACTGATATATATAGGTAAAATATTTCATCTATAGGTATAATCAGAATTCTTGAAAAAGACTTAAAATTTATGATAAAATCAAGGTGTGTCTATAATATAGTGTCTATAATATAATTTTATTTTAAGCTAAAAGTTTCAACTCAAATTTTTAAAAAGATTTTAATAAATTTTTGTAACCTTTAATAATGAGAAATTAAATTACTTATATAGAATGTATAGCAAAGAAAATATATACTTGTATGACCTCCCCAAATCATTTTACAATGTTAACATCACACTGACATCCAAACTGGGTGAAGATCCAATGTCCTAATGATCATAGATGCAAAAATTCTCAACAAGAGTCTAGCAAATCAGATCCAACAACACATCTCAAAAATCATCAACCATCACCAAGTAGGCTTCACCCCCAAGATGCAGGGCTGGTTCAACATCCACAAGACCATAAATGTAATTAACTATATCCACAGATGTAAAAACAAGAATCACATGATTTTATCATTAGATACCGAAAAGACTTTTGATAAAATCCAGCAACTCTTCTTGATAAAAACCCTCAAACACCGAGGCATAGAAGGAACGTACCTCAAAATAGTAAGCACCATCTATGATAAATGCACTGCCAGCATATTACTAAGTGGACAGAAACTGGAAGCATTTCCCCTGAAAACTGGAATAAGACAAGGCTGTCCACTCTCACCCCTCCTGTTCAACATTGTGTTGGAAGTCCTAGCTAGAACAATTAGACAAGAAAAAGAAATTAGGGTTATCAAAGTAGGAAAAGAATTTAAGTTATCCCTCTTTGCTGAAAATATGATCCTATATCTTGAAAATCCAAGAGAATCTGTCAAAAACCTCCTTGCACTGATAAAGGACTTTGGTAAAGTCTCTGCATACAAAATAAATGTGCAAAAGACAGTCACATTCTTATACACCAGCAGCAAACATGCAGAAAACCAAATAAAAGCACAATCTCATTCACAGTAACCACACACACACACACACAAAATAACTTGGCATCTACCTAACCAGAGTAGTGAAAGACCTTTACAATGAAAACAACAAAACACTGCTCAAAGAAATCGAGGAAGACACAAACAAATGGAAAAATGTCCCATACTCATGGAGAGGAAGCATTAACATTGTTAAGATGTCCATCCTACCAAAGGCAATCCACAGATTCAACACAATACCCATTAAATTATCAACATCGTTTTTCTCAGACCTGGAAATGACAATACAGAAATTCATATGAAAACACAAATGGCCATGAACAACCAAAACAATCCTTAGCAAAAGAAACAAAGTGGGAGGTATTACACTTCCAGGGTTTAAACTTGACTATAAGGCTACAATAATCAAAACAGCCTGGTATTGGTACAAGAATAGGCATATAAACCAATGAAACAGGATAGATATTCCAGAAGCAAAACCTCAATTTCTCAACCAACTCATCTTCTCCAAGACCTCCACGAACAACCACTGGTAAGAGGAGAACCTATGCAATAAATAGTACTAGGAAAACTGGCTGACCACACACAGAAGATTGAAACAGGACCCCTACCTATCACCATACACAAAAATCAACTCTAAGTGGATCAAAGACCTAAGCATAAAACCTGAAACTATAAGAATCTTAGAAAACGCAATAGACACCCTTACAAAAAATGGAGTAGGCAACCAATTTCTGATTAAACCTCAGATGTCCATGCCATAGAGATAAGGTGGACCAGTGGGATCTTATTAAAATGAAAATCTCCTGCAAAGCAAAGAAACCATCAAGAGAGTGGGGAGACAGTCCACAGAATGGGAAACAGATATTTGCCAACTGTATTCTGACAAAGGTCTAACCTCAAGGATCTACAAGGAACTCAAACGTGCTGAAAGGAAAAAGCAAACAGCTACATTAGAGTGTACAAAAGACATGAATAGACACTTTTCAAAAGAATTACATGGGCAGTCAACAGACGCATAAAAAAAATGCTCCGCCTCACTAATCATCAGAGAAATGCAAATAAAAACCACACTGAGAACCCACCTAATTCCATAATAATAGCCATCATTAATAAAATAAACAGTAACAGATGTTGGTTAGGATGCAGAGAAAAAGGAACTCTTCTACACTGCTGGTGGCAACGCAAACCAGTTCAACCTCTATGGAAAGCAATGTGGCAATTTCTAATAGAACTAGAAATTGACTTTCCATATGACTCAGCAATCCTCTTACTGGTAATATACGTGGAGGAACTCAAATCATTCTACAAAAAAGATATCTGCACATGCATGTTTATTGCAGCACTATTCACAATAGCAAAAACACGGAACCAACCATGCTGCCCATCAAAACTGGGCTGGATTAAAAAATGTGGAACATAAACGTGGAATATTACGCAGCCATAAAGAAGGACAAACATATGAAATTCACAGCAACTTGGAAGGATTTAGAGCCTATCATACTCAGTGATCTATCACAGAAAAAAAGAACTGAGTACCATATGTTCTCATTCATAAGCAGACTCTGAACATTTGCCAAAATACTATAAGAAAGGGATTGGCAGTAGTCAGATACTGACAGAGTAGGGGTGGGAACATAACATCAACAAAAGTACCTGACCTCAAACCAGGCAAAGCGGGGACCAAAAGGAGGTGTAAACTTTACCTGTATGATGTCCACTTGTATATATAATCCTGAATTGTACCTCACATCTTTAAAATAAAATGTGTTTTAAAAAGAAAAAAGTACAAATCACCATAGATGTAACAAAGCAAATGGTAGCAAAAATTAGCAAAGGAGAAAATTTTAAAAATAAAAATCTCAGGAAACAAAAAGCCAAAATTAAAGATAATTTTGCTATTTTAAGAATACAGAATAAAAATGAACTTACATATGACTATGTGTTGCATGACATGTGACTAAACAAGACAAAGAGCTAATGCATCATATGAGCCTGCAGATTGATACGTGATTTTTAATTCTACTTTCTTAAAAAATGAGTTAATATAAATACAGCGTTACTTTGCTTTTTATCTAGCATTTCTCCACATAAATTAACTCTCATAGTTTTATACAAATGTAAAATTACGTTTGCAAATAGCATTTATAACTCACATTAAGAAATATCCAGAATTCTTTTTTTTTTAATTGTGGGATACAATTCACAGTTAGGTATACAAACATTCATTGTGCAGGTAACCTTGTTGATGAAGTGTGCCCCCCACTTCCCTAGGCAGATTTCAACTACTGTCAATCCCACCTCCCTGCCCCCCATCCCCCGCAGTTTCCCGCTACTGTCTATCCTTTTCTTATAGTATTACAGTAGTTGTTCATGGTCCACTTATGAGTGAAAACATGAGATACTCAGTTCTCTGTTTCTGTGAAAGATCTCTCAGTATTATAGACTCTAATTCCATTCAGGTTACTGTGAAGTTGATGACTTTGTTCTTCTTTATGGCTGCGTAATATTCCATTGTGTATATGTACCACATTTTTTTTAATCCTGTCCTCTTTTGATGGGTAGCACGGATGGTTCCATGTTCTTGGTATTGTGAACAATGCTTCTATAAACATACATGTGCAGGTGTCTTTTTTATAGAGTGATTTGAGTTCTTCCGGGTATATTCCCAGTAGGGGGATTGTGGGATCATATGGAAGGTCGATTTATAGAACTTTTAGGAATCACCACACTGTTTTCCACAGAGGCTGTACTAGTTTACATGCCCACTAATAGTGTGAAGTGTTCCCTTTTTGCCACATCCTCTCCAGTATTAGTTATTTTTTAAGTTATTGATAATGGCCATTCTGACTGGAGTTAGGTGGTATCTCAATGTAGTTTTAATTGCATCAGTGAGGCTGAACATTTTTTCATATGTCTGTTGACTGCTCATATGTCTTCTTTAGAGAATGGTCTATTCATACCTTTTGCCTACTCTGTAATGGTGCTGTTTGCTTTTTTCTTTTCAGCACATGTGAGTTCCTTGAAGATCCTTGATGTTAGGCCTTTGTCAGACATGGAGTTGGCAAATATTTTTTCCCAGTCTATGGACTGTCTTCCTGCTCTTTTGATGGTTTCTTTGGCTTTACGGAAGCTTGTCAGTTTGATGAGGTCCCACTTATCTATCTTATCTCTTATGGTGTGGGCACTTCAGGATTTGACAGGAATTGGTTGCCAGTTCCAACTTCCATAAGAGTGTCTCCTACTTTTTCTAAGTTTGTTATAGTTTGAGGTTTTACATGTAGGTCTCTGATCCATTTGGAGTTAATTTTTGTTTATGGGGTTAGGTAGGGGTCTTGTTTCAATCTTGTGTATTTCCCAGCACCATTTACTGAATAGGTTCTCATCTCCCCAGTGGTTGTTGGTGGAGGCTTTGTCGGAGATGAGTTGGCTGAGAAATTGAGGTTTTGCTTCTGGAATCTCAATTTTATTCCATTGGTCTATATGCCTGTTCTTGTACCAATACCAGGCTGTTTTGAATATTGGAGCTTTATAATAAAGTTTAAAGTCTGAGCGTGTGATACCTCCTGCTGTGTTCTTTTTTGATTGTTTGTTTTTTGTTTTGTTTTTTGCTGAGGTTTGTTTTGGCTATTCTTGGTCATTTATGTTTCCATATGAATTCATGTATTGTTGTTTCTAGGTCTGAGAAGAATGTTGCTGGTATTTGATGGGTATTGCATTAAATCTGCAGATTGCCTTAGGTAGAATGGACATCTTAACAATGTTCATTCTCCAATCCAAGAGCATGGAATATTTTTCCACTTGATTGTGTCATCTTTGATTTCATTGAGCAGTGTTTTGTAGTTTTCATTGTAAAGATCTTTCACATCTCTGGTTAGGAAGATGCTAGGGTATTTCTTTTTGTGTGTGTGTGGCTATTGTGAATGGAATTGTGCTTTTTATTTGGGTTTCTATTTGTTTATTATTGGTGTATAGAAATGTGATTGTCTTTGAACATTTATTTTATACCCTGAGATTTTGCCAAAGTCCTTTATCAACATAAGGAGGTTTTTGACAGATTCTCTTGGGGTTTCAAGGTATAGAATCATGTCATCTGCAAAGAGAGATAACTTGACTTCCTCTTTTCCTATCTAGATACCCCTGATTGCCTTCACTTCTGTGATTGCTCTAGCTAGGACTTCCAAAACTATGTTGAACAGGAGGGGTGATAGTGGGCATCCTTGTCTTGTTCCTGTTTTTAGGAGAAATGGTTCCAATTTCTGTCTATTTAGCAGTATGCTTGCTGTGGGTTTCTTGTGGATGGCTCTTACTATTTTGAGGTATGTTCCATCTATGCCTAAATGTTTGAGGGTTTTTAATCAAGAAGCGATGCTGGATTTTATCAAAAGCTTTTTCTGCATCTAATGATATAATCATGTGGTTTTTGTTTTTATGTCTGTTGATGTATTTAATCACATCTATGGTCTTACGAATGTGGAACCAGCCTTGCATCCCGTGGATGAAGCCTATTTGGTCATGATGGATGATTTTTGTGATGTGTTGTTGAATCTGGTTTGCTAGGATCTTGTTGAGAATTTTAGCATCTATGTTCATCAAAGATATTGGCCTGCAGTTTTCTTTTTTGTTGGGTCTTTACGTGGCATGGGTATCAATGTGATGTTAGCCTCATAAAATAATTTGGGGAGAGTTCCATCTTTCTCAATTGCCTGGAATACTTTCAGTAGTATTGGTACCAGTTCCTCCTTGAATGCTTTGTAGAATTCTGCTGGAACACCATCTGGTACAGGACTTTTTTTTGTAGGTAATTTTCTAATGACATGGTCAATTTCCTGAATTGTTATTGGTCTATTTAGGGTCTCGATTTCTTCTTGTTTCAACCTAGGCAGGTTGTGTGATGTCAACAAGTACTCCATTTCCTTTAGGTTTTCAAGTTTGTTTCCATACAAGTGTACATAGTAGTCTCTGGTAATCTTTTGTATTTCTTCAGGGTCAGATGTGACTTCATCTTTTGTGTTTCTGATTGTGTTCATTTGGGTTTTTTCTCTCTTCTTCTTGGTCAGTCTAGTTAGAGGACCATCAATCTTGTTTAGCCTTTCAAAGAGCCAGAATTTTGTTTCATTGATTTTTTTTGTATTATCTTTTTGTCTTTTATGTCTCGGATTTGGGCTTTTATTTTGGTGATCTGGATTCTTCTGCTGAAATTAGGGTTTTTATGGTCTTGCTTCTCCAGCTTCCTTAGGTGATTTGTTAGGCTCTTAACTTGTGATCTTTCCATGTGCATTTGTAAAGATATGAATTCCCCTCTTACTACTGCTCTTAAGGCATTCCAGAGATTTTGGTAAGATGTTTCTTCATTTTCATTTGTTTCCAGGTACCTTTTAATCTCTGTTTTGATTTCCATGTTGACCCAGGAATTGTTTAATATCATGCTGTTTAGTGTCCATGTCTTTGTGGGTTTTGGGGTAACCTTGTTGGTGTTGACATTCTATTCTGAGAAAGTGCATGGCAAAGTTTCAATCTTATGAAATTTTTTTTATGCTTGATGTATGACCAAGGAAATGGTCAATCTTAGAGTATATTTCATGTGGTGATGAGTAGAATGTATATTCTATGGTCGTTGGGTGGAGTGTTCTGTAGTTATCAATTAAGTCCATTTGGCCAAGAGTCAGATTGATGTTCCGGATCTCCTTGCTGATTTTTTGTCCTGATGATCTGTCTAGGGTTGTGAGTGGGGTATTAAAGTCTCCAGGTATGATACTGTTAGAGTCAATATCTTTTTAATGTTTGCCTAGAAGTTGTTTTATGAAAGTTGGTGCTCCTATGTTGGGTGCATAAATGTTAGGATGGATATTTCTTATTGATGGATTCAACTTTTATCACTATGTAGTGACCTTCTGTATCTTTTTTAATTTTTGATAACTTAAAGAGTATTTTGTCTGAAATTAAGATTGCAACTTCTGCTTTCTTTTGTGTTTCGTTCGCCTGAAATTTTGCTTTCCATCCTCTTGATTCTATGATTTTTCTTTCTGGTGAGGTGAGTCTCTTAGAGACAATATATTGTTGCCTCATAATATTTTATTCATTTTTGCCATTCTATGTCTTTTCAGTGTTACATTTAGTCCATTCTCATTTAGGCTAATTATTGAAATGTGAGAATTTATCCCTGTCATGAGGTTCTTATATAGTTGTTGTTGTTCCTGTTTGTTTGTTATCTTTCTTTTGGTTTTGGGGTTGATTCATGTGTGTTTTCAATCTTTTTCCTATAATCTTGTGAAGAATATTGTTGTTCTTTTTTCCTTTTCTTCTGTGTTTAATACTTTCTTAAGTGTTTCTTGTAGAAGGGTTGGAGGTAGCGTAAATTCTTGGAGATTGGATGTCTGGGAAAAATTTTAATCCCCCCCCCCAGTGATGAAGCTTAGCTTAGCTGGGTAGGTTATTCTTGGTTGCAATTGTCTACCTTTGAGAACTTTTAAGATTAGGCTTCAAGCTCTCCTAGCCTGAAGTGTTTCTATAGAAAAATCTGCTGCTATTCTAATTGGTCTTCCCCAGTAGGTAGTCTGAACTTTTACTCTTGCTGCCTTTAGGATTTTTTCTTTTATACCTACTTTGTTTAGGCAAATTATTATGTGGGAGTTGGCCTTCTCATTTGTTGTCTTGCAGGGGTTCTCTGAATCTCTTGTGTTTGAATTTTCACATCACTGATGAGATTAGGGAAGTCTTCTTGAATAATTTCACAGAATATTTATTCCAGAGTGATCTCCGTCTCTCTTTCTGCCTCAGGAAGCCCAATTACTCTTAGGTTCAGTCTCTTGAAGTAATCACTCATCTCTTGAAGGTTTTGTCCTGTCTTTTTAAGCTTCTTTTCTGTGATTTTGACAGCGTGGTTTAGTTCTATATTTTGGTTCTCAAGCTCTGAGATTCTTTCTTTTGCTTGGCTAATTCTGCTTTCCATGCTTATTAGTTTGTTATTTATTTCAGTCACGATATTCTTTACTGCTATTTTCTCAGTTATCAAATCCTTCTTATTTTCCTCTTGTCTCTCCTCAATTCTTTTCATTATCTCTATTAATGTCTTAATATCTGGGTTTATAATATGTGACTAGTCATTCCGGGGGCCCTTCATTGTTTGCATTCCGAAGTGTGTTTTCTCAATGTCTGACCTCCCAGAGATCTGTGTGAGACCTATATTCTTCTTTTGGCTTTTCTTCATTTGTGTAGATTTTCCTCCCCACTTTTTCCATTTTTCTCCCTCTTGTTTAATTCTGTTGTTCAGAGATGGCAGGGTTGCTTTTACTTCTCTTTGCCCAATCTCCTATTCTTCCCTATGTAAATTTTCTAGCTTTATTCAATTCTGAAGCTGGACTGTGGACTGGAGGCTATGCTTTTTGCAGTTTTGAGATTTAATTGATAGGGAAGCTATGATTCAAAATCTATCTGCAGATCCCAGTATCTACTGACAGGTGTATGGATACCCTGGAACACACTTCCTACTGTCTTGCAATCTGTCCATGAAGTGGGGGTATAGGTTTGCTCCCTGAAAGCAAAATGAGGTTAGAAAAAGTAAAATAATGGAACAGGGAAGGGTGGGGAAGAGGTAGGTGTAGAGAGAGAATAGTATGAGGGAAAACAGACAAGCATACCAACTAACAAATGAAAAGAAACACAAAGACAGAAAACAGTAAAAAAAAAAAAAAACATACAGACAATCTTAGAATATGCTTGGTTCCCTTGTTTTTATTTTTTTATTCTTATTCTTTGTCTGTTTTACTCAACTTTTTTTCCTCCTACCTCTCTCTTCTTACTGTTATTGATAACGTTTTCATACTTGCTTGCTTTCTATTGT